>LD359219.1:3847-15171 GCA_001465055.1 Ptychodera flava | reverse complement strand
ACTCTGAATAAAAATAACGGTGATTATGTGTCATCAACATCCTATTAAACTAGTAAAAATTTTGTCACAGAAACAGAAGAAAAAAGCAAACAGGTATTATATTATCTAAGTTTGATTAGAATCTGGTCGTATACCAAACATTGGACCTGTTCACCCCCATTTCCCTGTAAACAGGTCCACAATTACATTGATAACAATGGGTTTAGGTTAAACCATGATGATGAAAGGGTTAAAGCTGAATTAACTGTGACATTTGATGTATCTTCTGGTATTTTAATATCTATATGCAATGGTTTCTTAATTATTCTGCTCTAAAAATTATGCAAAAACTCTTGCGTTCAGCCTGACAACGCAACCTTTGTATGTATGTTCAATGTTATTTTTGACATTTTAATGTTAGTCAAGACTAGAATTCATCTGTCAACAATGACACTGCAATTGCACATGATGAGTTGAGAAAGCTTGTATTGGATATTTCAACAAACTTCCAGTCACAGAATAAGAAAATCAATTCATTTTTTTGAACTAAGATAATAAAAAATATTATTAAAACATTCCAACAGTTCTTCCTTGAGTTTATTACTTCAACTCCCTGAATGCAAGTTGCAAATCAACAATGATCTCGAAGACTGATTCTATGTTCTACATGTCATCACAAGTCACTAGAGGGCGCTATACGCAATGGTAGGAAACCCAACATTTGACACTAGATTTCGAAAATACATGTATTCATATATGCAAATTGTATGTTGTTTAATTATGTAAATGAACATGTAATGAATTATTATCAAGTAAAGAATTTTCATTGTCCTGAGTAATGTCAATAGAGTACAATGTATGGAAATTTACCACCCAGACATAATTGATACTAGAGTTTACCGGTATACTGCCCTCCAATGGAAGGCAGAACAATATGTATGAGACCAATTAAAGAAAACCACGTTTTGTTGGAGTCACAGACTTGTGTGGCACAAAGCATAATATGGCGCTTTGGAACATTCAACATTAACAGATCAGTACATACAATTTTTGATGATATTTTCACTAGTTTTGTTTTGTATGTCAATTGAGTTCTTATTCCACTCACAAAAGCATGTCGGAACACTGTATTTGCTTATCACCTCGGCTCTATACCTGTCAAATGCACTGATATTGTTTACATTTTGAATCTAGTCTAGACCAGAATTCACTTGCCAACAATAACAATGCAGTCTACACATGTACAGGCTGAGTTGACAAGCTGAATACTGTGTATATCAACATGCTTTGGGGAGTTGTGAACAACAAATCGTGGTTGACACACAAATTGAACAAAGATAGTGAAATTATTGAAAGTTATGACCCTTGAAGGTAATGTTCGCCTGGAAACTGAAATATTTATCTTTTGCAAACACTTATTTCAAGGAAATTCTTAAAAATCTTAAATTTACCAACATTAAAAATTAAAAATGGCTGCCATCCCTGTGTTAATTCTGAGGTAAAAAATTAAATTTACGATTTTCACAAAATATAAGATGTTGACAACTTCTTACTCGACAAGCTTTACAATGAGCTCAAACAAGCGACATCCTAGAATACTAAAAAAAACTGTAAAATTGTAATAATGTGCGAGTCTCAATATCTGTCACTGAGAAGCATTTCTACTTTTAATTAATATATTTCATTAATATATACATTGTACTTGATTGATATTACAAAGGGCGTCAAATTAGTGGACGTAAAAAATTACTGTGGTTTGTGGGAAAAATTCAGAGGTCAAATTAATGGAGCAGTCAAACAATTAGTCTAACCTTGATAGCCACCCTTATACTGAATAACTCAAACCCAGATAAGCTTTATGGCAACATACCCCCTACATGCACAAAGTGTCTGCGGCTGACTGAAATGTAAAACGATATAGCTGACAAGTTAACAGAGTCGCTCGCTAATTACCAAGTGAATTCACTAAATGGCCAGCAGTATAGCTGGGTAATTTGCTAAGTAGGTGTCCCATTTCCAGTCACCTCCTCAGTGTGTATTGTGATCAGAAGTGAGAGTGGTCAAACTTCTGGTCTGAGAATGATAACAGAGTGTTGAAGTGAAGTCAGGGTCACACATGCAGGCAAATTATTTTATTTAGAAATATTTTGGAGGAAGCATTGGTAATTCTTGTCTTTGAGAACTCACAAGCAATATTTTGAGGTATGCAAGTACTTTAACAAATAAAGTGTCTAACATAAATTAGTAATTGATAAGATATTGATGTAATCACAGTGCCTCCTTGCACGTAATTAATCTTATTTCAAAATGTCCCCTTATCATGGCTGTAGAATATGTTTCTGTTTTAGCTGAATTATACAAAGTCCAATCCATATTAAAGTCTAAGATTAACTTTTATCCAGTCAAGGCACATTTTTGAGTCACTGGTGACTCAGTTTCATTGACAGGGAATACTGTATAAAGTTCAGCTAGGGTTCTGAACAAACATAAAAATATTTATATTCTAAATAATTCTTGTGAAGACAACCTCTGAGGTTTGTCACAAGGAAGTATAGGGGTATTCCATATTACAATGGATCACATATGATCAAGAAGTGGGTGATCAAAAACTCCCTATGTTATTGTACAGTGATCGCATTGGATTTCTATAAATTTAGAACCCTAACCATTCACAGGTCACATGACACCATAAACTGCATCTGCAACATCATGTTAAGGGGCATTATCTGTTATCAGCTCTGTACCTGTCTATAGCTGGTTTACTCAAACACACCTATGCACAATGGCTGCTGCTTCTGAACGCAAAGTTTTGAAAGAAATCGGTGAAAACTTCCTGTGTTGTACCATCTGCCTGGAGCACTTCAAGTCTCCTAAAATTCTACCATGTCTGCATACATTCTGTGAGCAGTGTTTAGTCACACTGTTTGCGAAGACTGGATCTCTAAACTGTCCAGAATGTCGACAACAATATCAGCTTCCTGTTGGAGGAGTGCCAGCGATAAAAGGCAACTTCTTTATGAGCAATCTGGTTGAAATATTCAAGCAACGACTGGAGTCTATACAGGAAACTGAGATCAACTGTGAAGCTTGTCAAGAAAAAATGGCGTCTCACAGGTGTGTGGAGTGCAAGAATTTTCTTTGTAACATTTGTCTCCAGGCACATGGAAAACTACCACTCACAAGGACACATCAACTGATGACAATTGGAGAATATAAAACAGCAAAGTCAACCAATCCAGTTACACTACAAGCGGTGGAATATTGCAGTGTTCATCCTAGGAATGAAATTGAATTCTACTGTGAAACCTGTCAGGTACCAGTCTGTTCAAACTGCACCATAGTCAAACACCGCATACCAGACAGCAGATGAGTATCTTACAGAATTGAAAACCATGGTTGACAAACTGAAAGTGAAAGAACAGGAAGCTGAAAAGAACAAAACCCTGGCCAAGCAGATACACACTGATTTTACAGAGCGGTGCAGCAGAGAAGAAAGGAAGGTGAGAATGAAAGCAGAAGGAATCATCAAGAAAATAAAGAGAGAAGAGCAGAGACTGATAGATGAACTGAAAAACAATTACAAAATGAAAATTAAAAGAGCAGCTGCTGATATTGATGAGATGGAATTAAAACATGGTAACATTAAGAGTGCGGGCAATTACATAGAAACACTGATGCATCATGGGAATGCTGCTCAACTTCTCTCAACAAAGGGTGATGTTGGAACTCGTATCAAGCAATTGATTACCATGGAAACTGTAGCAAAACCTGAACAGGGGGACATAACATTCACACCACATGACAAATTCTGTGAGCATGGAATTCTGGGAATACTGAAATCTGATGTGTGTATGTCAAAGTGTACAGTTGAAAACATTCCAAAACAACTCCTGAAAGGTAACTCTGCAGACCTACTGATCACAACCAGAGATTCCACAGGAAAACAAGTCATACCAAAACAACAAGTGAAAGCCAAGGTAAGAAAAACTGATGCATCATGGGAAGACATCCATGTAGCTGATAACAGAAATGGTACACACAGAGTTACAGTGTCTGGACAATTGGATGGAAAATATCAAGTTACCATGACAATAGGAGATCAACCAATACCAGGCTGTCCTGTCATCATACCTGTCATCAAAGGATTGGTGAAGACCATCGGCAGCGAAGGAAGTGCTGAGGGACAGTACAACAATGCCTATGGTGTGGCCATAAACAAAGACAGAGACATTGTCACTGCAGAGTATGACAATAATAGGTTGCAGATAACCACAAGAGAAGGAAAATTTAAGAAAATTTTGGCATTCAAAGAGTTTAAGAAGCCTTTCACACCACGTGATATAGCTGTATCAAGTGATAATACATACTATAGTTTAGATGACAACAATAATCAAGTAGTTGTCAGTGATGAGAATGGACATGTCATCAGATGCTTTGGACAAAATAAGCTGAAAGATCCAAGGGGTATTGGGATTAATCCTGTAGATGGCAATGTTTATGTGACAGACTGTGGTAAAAAGTGTGTCAGGGTTTATACACAACATGGCAAATACCTTAGGTCATTTGGGTCAGGCCAAGGGCAATTCAAGTGGCCCTGGGGTGTAGTCATAGCAACTACTGGAATGGTATTTGCAGCAGACTACGATAACAGTTGTATCCAGGTATTCAATGCAGATGATCAGTATTTGTATTCCTTTGATTGTCAGAGTGGGGATGGTGAGATGAGATGTCCAAGGGGAATAGCAATTGAAAATGATAAATATGTTTACGTTACTACTGACCGCCCTAGTAGTGTACTGAAGTTTGAGAGTAATGGTAAATTTGTTTGCCGTATTGATAATGACAGGGATGGGCTGGACTACCCCACTGGTATAGTACTGACAGATGATGTACCTTGCAGGGTGGTTGTAGCTGATAGCTGCAACCACTGTATCAAAGTGTTTGTACAGTGATAAGATCAAAATAAATTGTACTAGATTGTGTTTTGTTGATTGATATTGGTCACAGCAGAGATGAATGGGTGGATTATTAAATTAGGTGAATGAACATGATAAATGGATAACGCTCTTTCAAATTTCATGAAAGTACACTGCAGACATGTACAGGATGTTGAAAAATTGAACTTCCTTACATTGGTATTATTGTTTTTTACCACTATACCAGACACATTTTCAGAAAATGTTCCAAAAAAAAAGAAAACTGAGGTCTTTTCATGATTCAATGAAACTCTTTTACAAAATATTTTGAAATCAATTTCAATTTGTCCTCAGTTTAGTTTACTATTGCATCAAAATGAACATGTTGAAAGACAAAGATGTCTTTCAACATGTTCATGTTTACCCATGATGCAATGGTAAACTAAACTGAGGACAAATTGAAATTGATTTCAAAATATTTTGTAAAAGAGTTTCATTGAATCATGAAAAGACCTCAGTTTTCTTTTTTTCAGAAACATTTTGTTTGACAAGAAACTTTTCATTCTATACTTTGTTCAGTTGTTGATTAAAGTACATTTTGAAGTTCAATATTTTCAAGAGATGTGATCATAATCTGCAGAATATTTTCTTTCTTTACTTTGAAAATTTTTAAGGAAATCACTGATTCTTTTTATGTCAATGACTGTATTCAAGACATAAAATCAGATTTGATTTGAAAATATTCCTGTGTTTCACAATTGTCTCTAAATTGAAACTTTCTTTGTTTTCTTTTAATATTTCAAGTGTGCCTGTGTCTTGTTATGATCAACATCACAAACAAATTTGATCAAATTTGCCAGAGCACCTCATGTGATAACAACAAAATTTTTTAAATGTGTTATTGTATATATGAAAGATGTGTCAAAATATCATGTGGAATTAATGGTTATGTACATAATTAATGGTTATGTACATATTTTAAATATGTACATATCCATTAATTCCACATGATATTTTGATACATCTTTCAGTTCATTCTTTCATTTAGGTCAAAGGTCAACAGTGAACACAATGAGCTTAAGGATGTACGAGCGGTACGCGCGCGTGGAATTTGTCACTTCCCATACGATTACATTGAAATTTGCTGGAAAATCAATTTCTACTGATGTCATTTTCATGAAAATTTGCACAAAGCTCAGTCTAGAGAAATAAATAATATTGATCAAATAAAATTATATGGTCACCGCGCTAAATTTTGAGATAAACAGCATTGAATTATTTCGTCCATAGAAAATGCATTGGAGAAAAAATGCTGACTCAGCATTTTTTCTCACAAATGGCAAAATTTATGGTCATTTATCTCACAAACGAGTGCGGTGACCCCTATATTTTATCACACATTTTGATAATACTTACAAAGGAGTATCCAAAAATTGACAATTTAGAAAAATGACATTACTTTTAATTTTACCGATCGTACATCCTTAACTCTCAGTACAGTTGTTAGTATTTTCTTTGTATCATGCAACTCTCAATAAACATTATGGTAATTATGTATCTTTAAAATCAGACCTACCGGGCAGTAAAAAGTTTGTGACAGAAACAGAATGATGTATCTTCCAGTATTTTGTTTCTTTGTGAAAGTTTCTCATTCAACTCCAAAAATTCTGTAAAAACCCTAGTGTTCAGCATATCAACACAGCCTTTGTAAGTATGTCCAATGACATTTTTGAGATGTTAATTTTAGTCCTGACTAGAATTCATTTATCAACAATGACATTACAATTGTACGTGATAAGTTGAGTTGGGAAAACTTGTATTTGATATGTCAACAAACTTTCACTCAAAAAATAAGAGAATTATCAGGTCCATTGAACAAAAATAATAAAAGATATTATGAAAACATTCAAACTGTTCTCCCTTGAGTTTTTCACTTCCACTCCCTGTATGCAAATTCTAAATCAAGAGGTATGTAAGGGTAGCTCAAACGCCCAACTGGGACTGCGAACTGGAACTCTTAGTTGACTCAAACTGCACTCCAGGACCAGTCCCAGTTGGCTTCTGGATGTATGTAACGGCAACTTAAACCCCCAACTGTGACTGCCGACTGGAACCCCTCCTGGAGCGTACTGTGACCAGTCCTGGGAGCAAACTGGGACCAGCCAGGGAAGGGAACTGGGACCAATCCTGGAGGAAAACTGGGACAGGTTCTGGAAGCAAACAGGGATTGGTCCGGTAGGCCAACTGGGACCGGTCCTTGAGGCAAACTGCAATCGCTCATCGGTCCTGGAAGCAAACTGTGACCAGTCCTGGACGCCAACTGGGATCAGTCCTGGAGTGCATTTTGAGTCAACTGGAAGTCTCAGTTAGAGGTTTGAGCTACCGGTACATACCTGACATCAGTCACTAGAGGGCGCTATGTGATTTTCAGTCAACACTCATTTATGCATAGTGTATTAATTTGCACAGTTTAAATATGCAAATCTACATGTGATGAGTCTTATCAATGGAGAATATTCATTGGCCCAAACTTCATATGATTAAAACCTGTTGAAGGGGGAAGTTTTTTATCAGTGTTATCCCTGAGCAAATAGTGTTCAAACTTCAAAGGAGAACAAAGGACTAAAATCTCATTACAATCAATGTCAAAAATAATACGAGAATCAGGGATTGAAGACTACCCCTTCAATGTGGTTCTGTCTGATTGTTTACAATGATAGGGTTTGACTGGTGTGTGTCACTGTGTACAAACATGTGGAGGTAATACAGGATATTATTACACATGACTTCAGACCGTATTATCCAGTGCACAGTCCCTCCACCAAACGGTCGGGAAACGCTATTGTCAAAACGTGCGAACGAGGGGATTAGCTGGTAGGATGCGCGTTGCGCTGGCGTTCGCTGTTGATGACGTCACACCAGCTGTAGCGTCCCCTCAAAGAGTGGGTACGGTGGTGTTGTCTTTGACGAAGAAACTAGCCTCAATGGGCCGTAAAGTGTACAGCTACTTTGAAACGTCAGTATTTTCTCGATAAGCAGTATTTCATGATGAGGAAAGTGGGTGATCTTTTTATTCCTAATCGATTTTCAGCGCTAAATCGGTGTTTGATCACGCTATCGTGTGTAGGTCATTTTCATCGAATTGCGTCTTTCATAATGTGTCGGGAGAACATGAATTTTTGTTTGCTCTAAACTGCAAAATTATGATGGTCTGTTTCATTCCGATGTCTGGTCTTATGATTAAAGTATACGTAAAATCAAACTGACGAACCCAGTTTTTGAATAAAGATTTATAATGAGACGCAAACTGATAGTTTATTGTGTAATGCTTTGCTCCGCAATTTAGAAAATGGCGTCCACTGACGATCTGTGTTCGCGTTGTGTGAAGAGTCGAAATATTCATGGTTTTTCGTTTTGATGACTGTCAAATAAGTTTGATTGGGACCTATTTATCTGATTGAAGCAATTTTCAACTTATTTTAGCAATTCAATAACTGCAAATCAAAGTTTTAAGTAAGGATAGAAAAGCAGATGACCCAAATTCCGTCGAATGCCATATTGAGAGTTTGACCAATGTTTAACTCTTTAAATTTCGGGGCACATAAGTCTGAACAAAAGTTTAACTCTTTCAATTTTGAGGCACATACTATTTTAAATCAGAAACAATTTTGTTCAGTGGTGAGTGTTGACCTTTGATGTCGAACAATACCAGTACCAGTTTTTCTGATCACCTGCTTTTGAAATTGTACGGCCCAACTTGCCAATGGACGAAGTACTAGGAAGAAACCAACTAAAACAGTCATAGGGTAGTCAGACTGGATAAAGAGGGTAAAACTGTGACTCACATCATTGAGCTGTGACAGCAATTTTGCTCTGTGTGTACAGTTATCTTCATATCCGACGATGAAGACGACAACTTCTTGTTGATATTTCTTTTTGGTGATTGCATCACTGATGATTTTCTCCAACTCAATCTGCAAAAAAAAGTGTTACAAAAAAAAAATTATATAACATTTTTGCAAAATTCATAGTGTTTACACGTGTATCATCAGTGAACTGACAATAACATCTTCCATTTTTTGGACACCATCTTTATACATTATGTTAATCATTATGTTAATGACCATGTTATGGTAATAAGTACATTATGTTAATGAGTACATTGTTGCCCTGATTGCAATAGCGCTGATCGCAAATGACGTCACTGTTCTCTCTCATTAATATGCATAAATAAACATTTGTCCGCATTTTCCGCATGAACGACGAAAATAAAACCTGCGAGTGTTAGAATGGCTATTTAGCGTACACTTATTCGTATGAATTGATGACTGAGACTGCAAGCTGCAACAACAGCCGAGCATACAACGACAAAATTTGTCCGAATTTCAGCATATTTGTCCGAAAGTCACGCACGTGCAGCTATATTTAGTAACAAACCAGAAATCGCGATCAACGCTATTCAACACTTGGGTTTCTCACCAAACAGAGTAATATACCATGACTCTCTGCTGCAGACAGAAATCCAGACTAATTTTGTCTTTTTATTGCTGCAGCTTGTCAAGTAATTGAATTTTTCACTGCTTGTTTTCCATAAAACCAAAAAATGTACTTTTCCTCCTGATAAATCATTACACAGAGATTGATGAAATTGTGAATTTCAAACATCAGTAAAGTTGAGCACCAAAGTCAATTTTGTTGCTTATATCAAAATATACAGCAATCAACTTTTTTCTAAATTTGCTAAAATGTTGTTAAAAATCTGAAGCCAATAAAATGTGATGTTCATTTGGTCCAAAATTGTCAAAAAAAATTACAGAAAAATTCACATTATTGGTAAAATGTTGCACACTATAATTTTGGTGTTAAAAATTGCAGCGCTCAAAGGGTTAAAGTAGGATGCAACTTACGGACAGATATTAAGACTCAAATTTTTCCAATTCTTTTCTGATCAACTACTTGTGAGGGCTTAGACATTTTGAATTCCTTGGAGTAAGAAAAACTTTCACAGTCTTAGTTTTTCTGAAATACAAAAACTTCATTTCTTCCCTTCACATGGGATGGCAGCCATTTTGAATTTCAAATATCAGAAAATCTTGGGTAATTTGTCTGCCTAGTACCAAAACTTGCAAAGTGACCCCTGATTTTTTTCATTCTTGGTCTTGAATGAGAATGGTTGAAGATTCCTTGAGGAAAGTCTGAGCAAAGGTTTATGTCTTTCACTTTCGAAGTGCATGCTACAGAATATTCCTCAGGGACAGACTTTCAGATGCTCAAATTTTTCCAAAAATTTTCACCATCTTAGATATTTTGAAAATCAAAATTTCAGTTTTCTCTATACAACCGTATTGAAAGTTTGACCAATGTTTAACTCTTTGCAAATGGTATACACTATTAAAATCAGTGTAGACAATATGATTATGAAAGAGGTAAAGTGAACTTCATCTTGCTCCTTTTCCCCTCTATAGCAGTCTCAATAATCTCTTGCTCCATTTGTAAATGGTTGGACTGGCTACAGAAAATAATGGTATTGTAGCGAGACTGTCTGTTTTCCAACGCATAATATAAACAGTATAACACCAAAAATTTAGATTTTTTCCATATTCAAAGCATTGCAAAACCAGAAAGTGTGGTATTTAATGAATGAATAACTTTCACAATTTTTACCTTCTTTGAGTAAATATGTACTCTACGATGACACTGACATACGGAATTTTTACCCCAGTAAGTTAAAAAGTTGAATTGGAATCAATATGAATTCATTTTATGAGATTTTCTTAAAATATCACACAGCATTACTCTACAGCACAGAACTGTTGACAGTTCAGTATGGTATCTCAGTTACTTTGTTTGACAACACTGACAGAGCACACAGAGATCAATAAATGCTTTTATTCCGGAGACAAAAAACCAGGAATTCAGCGGAGCGTTCCATTGGAATCCAGATCATTCATCATTCATGACAAAACTCCAAATTATTTACAACTTTGTGTCTAACCTGTTAGGCAAGAAAATCCTTTTTCAAACTTACAGACTCAAATCATAAATTTTGTCAATTTCTCCCTGAAAAGTTATGTTTTTCATAAAACTTGTGGTGTGATTGAGTGTTCATTTAAACTGATTTGATGTTTGTTTTATGGACCAGTAACTTTCAAACATACTATGTACAAAGCAACGATAAAAATCAATGTCGAAGTAGACATGTTATCTCTGACATTAATGAAAAACTAATGATTATTCTAATTTTATCTGAATATTAATTACGCTAATTATTTCTAATGAAAGGGCATCAACAAGTCATTATAAGCTAGTCTTGATTTGATCACAATGAAACTTTGACACTGGGGCATAAAATTGGAAGAAAGAAACTGAAACATAGTGGTAGATTGGATTTCAATGCAGTGTTTAGCAACATGTAAACATCATTAAATT
>LD359205.1:46063-56201 GCA_001465055.1 Ptychodera flava | reverse complement strand
TCTCTTCATTCCGATTAAAGAATTAATAAATTTCCTTGCCAGAATTTCCAGATAGAATCAAGAATTTAGTTTATTGCGACAGTGAACCTCCTGACCAAATTCAAGATTAGTAATAAACGTCTGTATAGATCGTGTTGAATCCCTTTAAACGCTTAGCACAAACACAAACTGGCGATAGTGGACCTACACTGAATAATTTTACATTAAACATAGTAGAAGATCTATAATTGATTTTCAAAGCTATGTGAGGGCCCTACAAAAACTGACTGTTTTCAAGAGGAAGGTTTATCTTTAAGGCAGCAAAGAGTGGTATGATTGGCTAATCCATCACATAAGGCAGGGCCGTTACTCCCTCGTACTATTATGGGAAAAAGCAAGAAATTCCTTGGATGAGATCTGTGATACTTCCACTCCAGACAGTTATTTCACTTCTATTTCCCTCTATGTATTTCTACCAATGGTCTCAGTTCCCCTCACTTGACACTTGAATTGCAATCTCTGATCGCTTGACCGTACTCTGCTGTCATAAATATTGCCCTATCGCCTAGCGTGTTGACGTCATCAGAGGATTAAAATTTTTCACGTCCTTAAGTATATTGCGAGAACCTCTCGGTATAGTGTGCACGTGTGACACGACACTCAAACGTTTTGCGAATCGGTGAGGTTCTCGACAAGTTCCTCCAGACACTTACAACTGCTGTCCTTTCATCTAGATTGGAAGAGATGTCTTAAGAGATACTCTAGTAAAAAAAGAAGCGGGTGTAATTTTGCCATCGTGTGGATAAGGATATCATAGCCCATACTGAGCGCAAGTATGGGAAAAAATTGATATACAATATTAGGGGGTTTTAATGCCATCTCTGCTTTGTAGAAGGTTGGTTAAATGCAATACCACCTTAAGTGATAAACTATACGGAAGTGTTGTCAGGCTAAATAAAACATTAAATTTTGTTTCCCTGAACCAGACCTGATCTATTTTCACACTCTCTCACCAAAACGTTTTTCAACATTTTCTAAATCGCTCACGATTTTGCATTTTTTTTATGAGTGGCATTGCCTCTCAAATAAAATAAAATGAAAATAAAAGTTCCTGACTGACCTATCCTTATATCCTGAAGGCAAGACAACGGATAAACAATTGTTTGACCCTACTGAATAAAGATAGGCCTAAGGGCAATATATCAAAAAGATTTTGACCCAGAGGGAACATACATTGGTGACATCAACAAGATTTTGTGTGAAAGTATAAATTTTGCAACTACTATATTCGGGGACGCACCGCAAGATATTATTCATACATTCAAATTTAGCTATACATAAGTTTTTACAATTCTAATATATCATTCATACACACATATGTTTTTAAAGTACAAGTACAAAAAACAGTATTGAGAAAAGTTGCAGATACTGATTCAGAAGTTCATACCAATATGGCAATGTTATTCACGATAAGTGTTATGAAACAAAGGGAGTTTGAATGCCGTCGAATGATTACAACGCAAGTCTCTTCCCTAAAAAGGTGTTGTTTAGAGTAGCTGTTATTCCAGTCATGGTTCTCTCGACACTATCAGGCTTTTGAAGATGCCCCTATGTTACACCTGATGACCTTTGGCGAATTTGGACTCTCCTTTGTACGCCGCTTCATCTGTCGCTTTGACAACTGTCGTCACATGCTTTATCAGAACAGCAGCCATTTCCCCGAGGAGTCCGTGATACACAAATGAAACAGAGACCTAGTTCATGCGACCGGTGGCGTTCAAAGATGTGCCCACTTCACGACAGATGAAATATTGTGGGTGAATCAATGTCTATTTGAGTGACACGCAATCTAACGGGGACAAACAACTATACACTGTACAAAACAGTCATAAAAACTTAAGGACTTTATTGGCGCCATAATCTGATTTGACAGGTACCGTTTGGCTGCTGTAAGTGATGAATAAAACTGCAGATGTTTTACCATATGTATGTAAAGCTGCACATGTAAATCTAGCCCTTTCTTTCGAGCTCTTCTTGTAGGGACCGTAACTCAGTCGGCTGTCCCTCCTCTCCACAATATTAGCATTCCAGTCTTCCCAGGGCTTTCTCTGTAATGTGTTTACAGTGTATGAAGTGCCTGCATGTTAAATTAATTATACATGCAACATTCATGTCGGCCCTACCACAGATCCCTACCCCCACGTGTTTTATTCCTGAATGACAAGCAACACCGATTGCCTACGCACGCGAGTTCAGTCGTCAGTCCCTGCTTCTTGTCCGCGCATTTAGACTCTACGCGCCTGTTATAACAGGTATGATTTGCGTGTTAAGAACTTGGTAACTTTATTCTACCGGGATGGACCAGTCTCGTAATGCTCAAGTTTTGGGAATTTGCCAGCGTCTTGTACAGTTATCGTCAGGATTTAGGTTCCAATCAACTCAAGAAACAGTGTCCGTCCTCCTGTGCGTTTGTCCACTGTACGAAGAGGCTATAGAATTGTAATTCAATCACAGTATACTAGTACTTGCATCATCTGATCAACAACTCGCATAGATACACATTGTAATAATACTCTCTCTCTCTCTCTCTCTCTCTCTCTCTCTCAAATTTCAGTAAACAGTATGGCTCAACAATATGCAGCGATGCTGTCGAACGACAGTGAGAGTTACAGCTACTACTATGAAGACGAAGTAATAAATGTATACTCCCTGCCCCGGATGGACCGAGCTGCAGTCCACATTCTCAGCGCAATCTTCATACTAGGCGTCGTGATCTCCACTGTTGGAAATATCGTCGTCATACTCGTCATGACTTGCAAAAAGAATTCCAAGCCATCTTTCAACACTCTGATACTAAATCTGGCAATCTCTGACTGGACCCTCAGCTTGCTATGTCTGCCGTTTGTGTTCACCTCTGCTGTGATGGGCGAATGGATATTTGGTGACGTTATCTGCAGACTGGCACCTTTTGCGCTGAAAGTGAGTCTGGAGTTCAATATATTGAATAATGCTTGATTGTTGGTTGTTTTGAAGTTGTGTGTACTGACCGTGATGTTTTGCGTTGTGCTTTGTGGTTTTTCGTCTTCTCGTTTTAATGTCCATGGGTTGCTTTTGTTACTCTGCTCCGTGTTGTGTTTTCGTAACAGATTGTCTTTCAGTCATGTACCCGATGAATATCTCGATGTGTGTATGTCAGTATACGTTGTAAATGTTGTATGACACTATTATCTCTGTTTCTTGTATTGTTGTTCTTCATTCACCAGTTTTTCAAGATATTGTCTACTCTATTCGATCCTAGGGGCTTCAGCTCTGCTGGTGAGTTTATATATCAAGAAAAGGTTGGAAATTGTATCATACGTGTCTTATTCTTTATTTCGTCCGCTTAAAAATTATGCAGACTGCAGCTCCCATTTTTGTCCAACAGCAACCACTAACATTCGTTTAGTAGAATTATTTCTTTCATCTGGTTCCCGTAAACCTACCTGTTTACCGGAGCACCTACCTGACAATTCCTCAAAAGCCGCTCGCAATCTGAATAAAATTAATCTACAGTGATCGATTGAACGGTTCAACCAGAGTTGAAACTTGGACTATCCAGTCACTCACGCAAATCTACCAACTCTCGAGGGACGATCCGGTAAAACTTTATAGGTCAGGGGAAGTTAGAATAATGGTATGAAAAATTCATCAGGGATTTGACTGTTTTTTCCCGAAGATTCCACCGTTTTTCCATTTTCATTGAAAACGCATTTCAGTATATACTTTGCGACTTCAAATACTAATTCTATTTTACCAATTCACACAGCATGCATTTTTGTTCATTTTTGACCAACACTCTCTGGGGGTCAACTTAAGGTCACCCATCAAAGCCCCAATTGTATACAACTGAACTGAATATAGTCGATATTGAGTGTGATATACACGTCTATTGTGTAACGTTATAATCGGCCCCTATATTATCACTGTTTGTGTTAGACCGTGTGGAAGTTGATAAATTTAATATAATTTGAATCGTGAAAAAGCCTCTCCCAGAAACATAGATCATATTCACTGAACTATTGTGGAAGGATCGAGCGAGAGTTTAAGTCTTTCACTTTTGGGCCGCTTACTATCTTAAAATTCAACAACAAGTCTTTTGTTATGTTGAAATCCAAGAATGGCCTAGGGACATTTAGTAGACATCCAAACTATCCAGATGTTGAGCCCTCTATAGGCGTACTGGCACTTCTACCGATTTTTTTTCAAAGTTAGACTATTCAGAGTGACTTCTGGTATTGTCAACAACACAAAGCTTTTGATAATGATTGTTTTATGATAAAAAGGAACAGTGGAGAGGGCACTGTTCGACATTCTCTCCTTTGATTTTCTTGTAGCCTGTAATGACCTGTCGTTCCAGGTCGATTAAAATCTTTCAATTATTCAAATTAGTGATCTAATTGTTGGTAAAGGCTCGCATTGTTGGTATTCGAATTCAAACCAAACGAATAATATAGGGAACAAGCTGAACACTGGATACTACAAGCCCAAATTTTACACCCCACGAGTACTACAAGACACCACAATTTTCCGCTTGCGTCTGTATATCTCCGAAAATGAGGAAACAATGTCTAGTTAATCACGGCGTTCTATTCTTCATGTATAGCCACATAACGTATACAAACAAGTCTATTTGATAATTCTGTCTACGGTATGTGTGAGTCTAGGGTCGCTGAACTGGGTCAAATCATGATACCTTACAGGCAACACAACAGCTGCTGTTATTATTCGACATGCCAGTGCTAATTTTCAAGAGCATTGTCCAAATACGGCATGCAAGAAACAAAGCCACTGGTAGTATTGATTACGAACAGTAGGGCTGGGGAAAAATATAAAAAAAGTAATGCAAAAATGATGTTGCCTTAGGCAGCGACAGTGACGTTGTAAAATGACCATTTCTCGGCTGACTTTGAAGCAATGCTGCATTTTTGGCTAAATACTTCTTGTGACAGTAAACCAATCACAAAACAAGCTCAAGACCACACAAAACATCCATCATTTGAACTTATCTCAGCATATTCACAAATTGCAAGCCTTCGAGTCAGGTGACGAAAATTGCATTCTTGACAGTCTTGGCGTGAAATACAGCTAAAATATACAAGAGCCTATTTCAGGTTTTCACATTTATGTTTATTTACGTGGTAAATTAGATCCACCAATATTTCAGCTAAACCACCAACAATGTTCCGCCTCTTCCTCACTGAAGACTGACACATTCAATTCATCCATTTGTCAGCGAAAGTTTGATTTTGTCAGATTTGTCGAATGACGACACTGAATGTAGCTGTATAAATTCAGTCACCAACACTATTCAGCGATCGTGTTTAGAAAACGATCACCTCCAGTAGAGGTTTTCTAATACATTGAAAGTTATCCATTATGTAATAGATATTCGGCAAAACGCATTCTTCCAGCATTTGGCCCCATCACGGTAGCAGACGAAATACATTTGACAGTCAGTCACGGCAATACTCAACTTTCCTAGGTCTTGCTGAAAGTGACTGGTGGATTAAAAATATCCATGTAACATGATAGCGTACAATGCATAGTAAAATAAATGCCATCCGGTTGATATATGATGTATCTAATCAAATATTAACCATTGTAGATATGTCCCTGCCCTGCATGAATGTATCTTGAGCCAAGTGCACACGGGGTAGGTTTTCATTCAGTCTCGTCCCGAGGAAATAACAGTAACAATGAAAAAAACCTCAATTACTCCTAAAAATGTGGCAAAAATTGAACACATACCAAGTAATAGGGCAGGGTAATGAAAATATCAACGTTTGAGGTGGAATAAATTAACTCAAATATTGACTATTGTTAATTACGACGGTGGACCGTACTTTTCTGATATGGGTATTTTGAATCAAATATGCGGGTTTCTATAAAGATACCCCGCGGGCTTTTAAAAAGTACATTGTACTCGAAAGCAAATGGAACAGAATTTACCTGGTATGGCTGAAAGGTTTTGAACAATCACCTTCCTCATTCACTATTCTTTCTATTCATCTATCTATAGTATCTATTTATCTATCTATCTATCTATCTATCTATCTATCTATCTATCTATCTATCTATCTATCTATCTATCTATCTATCCCTCCTTTGTCCCTCTGCTTTGTCCCTCTGCTTTGTGTCTCTGCTTTGTGTATGATTCATTTTTTGGTAACATTACTATTTCCGTGATGAGTTCTATGAAATTATGATGTCAATGCTAGATGCAAAGCTTTGATATGTTAAACTAGATACCAAAATTATCACTGTAATAAGGATAATAATTAATTACATGTATTAACTTCATTGATAAAACAACAGCAACGTTTGAGGTGGAATGTTTCATTGGTGCTGTTCATTCCTCATATTATGATATATATATATATATATATATATATATATATATATATATATATATATATATATATATATATATATATATATGTACGCATGTGTGATGTCGATGTATGTATGTATGTATGTATGTATGTATGTATGTATGTATGTATGTATCTATGTATGTATCTATGTATGTATTTATGTATGTATGTATGTATGTATTTATGTATGTATGTATGTATGTATGTATGTATGTAGGTATGTATGTATGTATGTATCTATCTATCTATCTATCTATCTATCTATCTATCTATCTATCTATCTATGGATTAAAGAGACACGATTAGGAATAACTTTGTTTTGTTTAGGTTTCTGAGATTGTGAGCATATTCACGCTGACGGCAATCGGTACGGACAGATATCATGCCATCATGTATCCACTGAAGGAAAAACTGACGACGAGAAAGAAGATCATTTTAGTGATCATCATTTGGGTGACGGCGGCGGTCATCTGCACTCCATACGCCCTCTACCACTCTGTGAGGAGATTCCCCATTGAGGACAATAGGACGGCCTCTCTCTGCCTGGGAACTTGGCCCTCTTCAGGATTTGCTGTCCAGCCAAAGGAAGCGTACATATGGACACTGTTTTTCTCTACGTACGTACTACCACTTCTCATCCTCGGAGTCTGCTACTTCCGAGCGGCGTTCAAGCTGGGGAGACGAAAGTTGCCCGGATCTTCGAACCAGACAAGGGACAAGCAACAACTGCGGGTCAAGCGAAAGGTAATATGTGCATTTGAAGAAATTACTTTTGCTTACGGTCAAATAATTTTCTAGATTTTGCATTCTTAATCGATAATAATATCATTTCTAGTATACGTTTATTGTTTTCACACATACTAGAATATCGAATTTAACTGTGCCTCTTGGGAAACTTGTGTTCTTATGATATAGAGAAGAGCCAAATTTTATTAAAATTATTTTACAACAATCATCAAAAGATCAAGGTTATTCTTTTAGAGTTGACCCCGGTAAGCTGTGCTCCATTGTATAAAGTGTAAATTGTACAATTTATTCAATAATTCTATAAAATTCATTTATTTTTTTTTCAAGGCGATGGCCACTCTTATATCGGCGGTGATATTGTTCGCAATCTGTTGGCTTCCTCTACACGTCTACAACTTGTTCGTTCTGACGTACAACTCACATTATCTGCAATCCAGGCCTACGATAACAATGACTGCAAGAGCGTGTGTGTTCGTCTGGATGGTCATAGCAGATGCAATGATCAACCCAGTTGTATACGTTTTCATCAGTGATAGATTCAAGGTATGTTTCTGAAAACAACCGGAAATGCAAGCGTATCGAGCTGTAAGGAAGCAGTTCAAAGATTTACAGTTTTGCAGACGACAGTAGTCTGTTAGATCATAGATTGGCATAAGGTACCATACATTTTATACCAAGAGAGGATGCACCTTGGAGACCGCTATTCAAACACTCTTTCTCTGCTCTTTATCCGGCGTGGATTGTTCTTAAAGTTGCTGTGGAGTCAAAATGAACACTTTTCAGTGGCTTCTTGTGCAAGCTGGTAGTAATCATAGCATCAAAGAGAGGCAGCAAGCAAGCCAATTTCGAGAAATCGTAACAAAAGGTACTTTTGGATGTAAATATACTATTCTAGGGTGTTCTGACTTAAAATCTTTAAAAATCTAAACAGGAAAGTGAAGTGTGATCTCACATGTTCTCCTGCTAGTATGTGATTTTGACAAAGGCTCCCCTCGTCTTTCCAAACTGCTACAACTCTCCACTTGTTCTGTTCTATCACGCACTCCCCGCTGCAGTCTCCTATACATTCCCCCACCCTATAATTTAACCTTCCCCTCGGGAAACCCTGACAAAGAACGGATTCCGACTTCCAGACTGACCATGTAACTTTTCCGACTTGTCCGCGCGCTTTGATATACAAGTCAAGTTTCCCCGACCATAAAAACGATTACCCGCAGGGCCCTTGCCCGTCCTCGGATTATAGATACCCAAAGCCCGCAAAAACATTTGCTAACGACTCTGTTTTCTCATAAACGTTTGGCGGGAAGCTTTATGACGATAACATCCCCATTTAAAGTCAGAACAAAGCTCTATTGTCGCAGCAAAATTGCTCTCAAGCATTTGGTTCTGAACTCAGTAAAATTATTTTGCCACTAGAGCTGTCGATTCTCCACCATGCATCATTGTACACATATTGACAAGCCATGAGAGCAACAGCATACTTCTGTACCACAGGCGTTATGTGGATCAGGCAGATTGTAAAAGTGTAGTTTATGCTATAAGTTTTTGCTACGTTCCGACGTTCTGTTATGTAGCCCTATCACCAGAACTTCGGAACGTAGCATAATCTCATATCATAAACTACACTTTTACAAACTACCCGGTCCACGTAACGCCTGTAATACGTACCATACACAAAATTTGTCGCGTACTTGTACGTTGGAGTGGTTCGGCAAGAAGTTTTCGCGACAGGGTCATTACTTATGCAAAACATTCAATGCACCTTTGATAACCGTTTTCGTCCATTTCGAGTCCTTGTTGGAAACTAGAGCACTCAGTTCTTCAGAAAGTAGGAAAAACCTAGAAATTTCTCGACTATCGTTTTGATCGACGGCAGACGACATCTTGTTTACATCCCGGTTCGCGCACGCGCCAAAGTCTTTTTGACGTACGTCAGATGGCATCATTTTTCGGAAGTGATGCGCTTTCAGGCAACAGTTCCAACAAATGATGCCTGATGACGTCGTTTACGTGGATCACCACAAAAAGAACTCATCACACGTGACGATCAATTGGCGAATTAGAACAGACTCCGGATGAGGTGTGTTATAATCTCTGTTGCTTTCATGTATGTTGATTTCGTCGAGTATTATTTGCTCAGTTTGTGTTGTTCATACAAACTATACCCAGGTCTGGTACAATACAGATTTACATTTGAACAAAGCGAAAAAGTGTATCTTTGTTTCCTTGCAGAGAGACATATGTCGTCTGTCTTTCGCTTGTCGACGAGCTGTCAAGAGACTCCGCGTCAAATCCACCGGGAAGGAGACAACCAGTTGCAAGACCACCATGTCGGATATCCGCACGACTTCCCAACAGCGATGTTCGGCCCTGCTGCAGACGTACAAGAAATGTCTCTCGAATGACAGCAACGATAAAATGACCCTGAAGTCTCTGCTGTAATCTTTTTGTAGTAGTGTTTGTGGGCAAAACTGGAACACGAGGAAGAAAAAAACGCCAACATGCTATGGCGTCCCACATAAAGTATCTAGAGAAGGGTCGCTGGAATGCTGTTTCCATACTATTTCGCAGCAGCAGTGCTGAACTTTTGCCACAAATATTACATGGCCACATTTTCAGCGAAATACGCCTTTTTAGAATACGTAAAACACTTTCTGACAATGAGGCTCTTTAATCCGTCCCTCCAAACTCAAATAGGTCTGAAGATAAATTCCGGAAATGTCTGTACTGGCCTCACTCGTCAGTGGAGCACGTCATTAGGTAAAATTGGCAGACTTCCCACGGATCCTTTTTTTGTATTCGCCACTAGATATCAAGGATTTTCAGATGAATATACTTACATGTGTGGTACAGAGCTTAAAAGTCTAGCACTGAATAAACACGCACACTGTTGCCTGTCGTTCTAATATAAGTGATGTAGGTAAGTAAAGGTTTAGGTGTCCGCACAATGAAATGTCTTTATTCCTTTGACAATTTTTTGCGGGGATAGGGTGGCGGAG
>LD359199.1:107023-118479 GCA_001465055.1 Ptychodera flava | reverse complement strand
ACCAGGGCGTACAGAACCTAAATGGACTATTATGTGAAAAAATACATTGACAGGCTTGTGTTGAAACCATATCATTGAAAATAAGATATGCTTCTGTAGCAATATGAACAATTAGATTGGGTGAAAGATATCCAAAATGAGTGAAGGACAATTTCCCTTGCCATGTTCTGTGAGTTGAACTCTTTCCTGACACAATAATTTCAGGAAAGTCAAGTGTATTCAGTGAAATGTGGACACACACTGCGGCATCTGGTGTACCAGCATGTATGACAGAGAATCTACAGACAATGTCTCTGTGTGGTCACATCTGTCCCATTGTGACATTTTGAATAATTACTCTGAAATGTTTGATGCCATTAGGTGGGTAATTGAGAAGCCATGTTACTCCCACATCAACAGAAGGTCAAAGGTCACACACTGTTGACGACAGCATTATGCTCTATTTAGCAGGACAGTATTACACGTAATGTGACCAAAAGAAATCAATTTGTGATCATGTGTATGTGCATTTCTGCTTGTACTGATATTTGCGATGGTACCGGTGTTCTGAATGTACAGCACACAAACCATCTTGCAAAAATGTTTTTATTAAACTCTCAATTCAAAATGTGAGAAAAGCTATGAGGGGAAAAGCAGACTTACCTTCCATTTTGGTTTGCATTCCAAAGGTATCCAGTGACCACCTGGCAGGTATTTGTATTTTTCAACAGTTAAATCAAGTTCTGTTTCCAGAATAGCTTGACTGTAGCTATCTGTATTTTGTAAAGTTCTAAGTCTTTGGTTAGCTCTAGATACTAGCTGGTGTACTTCTATTCGTGTCAACGGTGACTGAAAAATACTGTCTATTGTGTCCTTCATGGCTATTTCTGACAAATTGACTTCTAAAGGGCCTCCTGTAAGCGGTAAAAAAATATAGAATAAAGATATAATATTAAAAACATCACTTTCCCACTATGTAAACCAACACCGTTGAATGATAAATGTATTGATATGATAATAACAAATATTCTGATAACATTTGTATCAAATTGCTACATTTTGACATAAATTTTTAAACGCCAGCTTCATTTATATAAGAAAACGTTTTGATGACACAATTTCTTGTACAATCAAAACAGGTGAGTAAAATGAGAACAATAAATTCTCAGAACTAGACTGGGAATCATTAAATTGCTGACCTTTCAACAAATTTAATATCAGTACAGAATAAACAATTTCTCTTATAATAACAGATTATGGCTAATAAGAAGTAATATATGAAGTGGTAAATTCACACTTAAATTACGTGTAAACAGTCTGTATTGTAATATCTGACATCAATTTAAAATTTGAATGATTTAAGGATTTTCATTTGAAATGTTAACAAGTAGCATTTCAATGATATGCTCTGTTTCCAGTTTCTAGTTGTACTATGTTACATTGACATGATCCCTGCTCCATGTAGATCAACAGCATTGCATGAAACAATAGCTTTCAACTACAAAACTTCTTTCACAGAGATGATAATGACAGCGGACAAACACATCCACAAAGTTGCAATAATGACTTATGACAGCTTATCAAATGAAGTACATAGCTAATATCAATTGTTTTGACTGCTCCCAGTCTACTGGTATATGTGATATAAAAACACTCTGATGACGTTATTTCTAGTGTAATCAAAACAGGTGAGTAATAGTCATACACAACGTTATTCTTAGAACTGAACAGAAATTGTGTCATCAAAAATAATAATTATAAACATGGACCTCACAGAACTTGATAACTACTCTCCTTTCATTAAATCTTCACCAGATTTGAAAATATAAAGTTTCTCATCTATGGCACACTAGTTACTGCTGATAAATAGTCACATTAAAAGCCGTAAAACCAAAGCAGAACTACACATATAATATCTGTGTAGTAACATTTCATTTGAATTGTCAACATATAGGTTTTAATGATACAGCTTGCTTTACTGTTTCCTTGTACCTTGTTGTAACTTTACTGTAAAGATGGCTGTTGATTCAACAGCTGACAGGCCTTGAAACTAAAGACACTGACTGGACTCTGACATCCTGGTTTATAAATATTCATGAACAGGACATCCAAGGTTATCAGTTGTCCTGTCGGCAGGATTACTTCCACTAGTCAACAAAGGACACAGATCATTCAACACAATCTAATTTAAATGATTCTGTGTCTTCAAAAATGAAAAAACCAGGCAAATTTTTCAGCTATGTTATACTTTATTCAAACGTTATTTTCTTTTATGTTTTTTAAAATTCTGACGAGCAGTTCTCATTCTTTCAGGAAGAGGAAATAATAAAAATTTTTTTTATTTCATTGAGGATATGAATCGTGACCTGTTATAATGAGCTGTAACAATTTATTATGCATGTATTTTCATGAGAAGTGAGTTACAAAATACATCTGCACCCCCTTCTATTCACAATACAACAGTGTTAGTTTGGGGGTGGGGGGAAGGGATTAATTCATAACATGGACACTTCCATACTCAGATAAAATAAATCACACTACACTGGCACCAGTATATCTAATGTGATTGAATCATTTTCAAGAGGACGGAAGGAAACTCACTGCTAGCCATTTTTGTATCTACATTGTATGCAACTGTCATGTGACTTGACACCATTCTAGATTTCAAATGATGGTACACTTAAACATGCAAGTTGTAGGTAGAGATTCAAGGATTCTGAATATACCGTATCTCTTCACAATTTTGTAAGACTTTTCTGTATCCTAAGTCTTTACTGTGCTCAAGACATTACTGGGAAGTAACCTATCTTCAAATTTATTATCAGTAGTAGTGCATGACTGATTGTTATAATAATTTTCATTGTAATGTTGCTGTGTCTTTTGAGTTGAGAGAGTTGGCTTTTGCCTTTCTAAAGTTTAATAGTCAAAGTTCTATCTCAAGGAAGAAATATTCCATAGTCTCAGAGAAAAAGGAGTCTTTCATGGCACTGTAAACATTCCCTTAAAGCCCGGCTCGAAATGGACCGGGATCAGGATTAGTGCCAAGTTTGGGTGGGCGTTTTGGGGCATGGCTCTGCATAATGAGTCTGTTGGCAACAGTTGCGATCGTTCGCATTATCTGCGTAATCTGTTTGCTCTCAAATCACACTCAGGCTTGGGTACGTACACTGTAGCCTTCGTTTCCCGGTTCGTTTCAGTTATGCCATGGCAATACTCGAAGGAAAAAGAAAGAAAGAAAAACTAGGAAGGAAAAGGAACACGTCAGGAAAATGGTAGGAAATAGGTAAACGGCGACGTCATGACCGATCGCAAAAAATAAAGGAAATTCACGGAAGGGTCGAGACTTCCTTGAATCTCGTGTATCACGGTAATAGCGATCGCGGTCAGTTGCTCATTTGCTTGGCGGCGGGGTGATATCGAAAAATTATCACGAGTTATGTTTATTTTCGGAGCAATTGCAAGTTTTGCTCGAAACGTTTGTTAACCTTCGACTGGAATCAATGACAGACTGGGTTCCTCCCCGTCTTTCTTTCTACCTCCATGGTTATTGAAGGAATTAAAGTCCAGCTTTTGCCTAAATATTATTACGATGTAGCGCGGAATCAATGAGCTGTCCTCAGACACGCGTATCCTAAAGCGTTTACAAGATTGGGTGATGGCGCTTACTTGCTCATCTTGAACTGAAAGATTGAATGTTTCAACTGTTCAAATATCTTACAATTTTTGTAAAATTCTCATCACAGAAGTCCAAATGAAACTGGGATAATCGGCATGTCAAAACCTTACTAGTACCAGCCCTCCGAACACGACATGTCATTTCCACGTGTAAAAACACGTGTACATACGGCCGTTTTCGGGGCCAGCATACATATCCGAAACAACTGTTCAGTACCGTCACGTTCGGCAGTAGATTTGGAAGGGGGAAGTTGTTAAAAACGTGGATCTCTTCGACTGACAACAATTAAATTGATCATGGAGGCTACCGCCATGTTTTGATGATTATTTTCGATGCCATTCTCAGTGCAAACTACGGACTCTGCTTACGCGCTTTTCGCAAGAAAACATCGTACTATGGGTAAGCTTACGGACCAGTCCTCTTGCTAAGTCACGTCTGAAAATGGTTCACTTTCGTGATGTCATTGCACCATAAACGCTAGCAAAAAGAGTTGATGGCAACACAGAATTTTCATCCTTCGCCCGCTGATATAAGTCTAAGTTTACATATAGTTTGTTTACATCGTAATTGTTCTCATATGCACAGCAAATGTTTGACCAGTTTACGCCTCTGCGCGTCACCGAATGATTGACAATTGTTTGAATCATGGAACGACTGTCTCCGGAGGGCCATTCCCTTTGTTCAGAAAGCGATTTTTCCCCTAATCGTCGTAGTTTTAAAAAACTTTGTGAAACTTTGCAGATACCTGTATGGCCTAGGTGTTTATGAAACAGTCTATGTTCATGGTATGCCAATAATAGATGTTTGAGAATCGTTTAGGCCGATTTTCACGGAGCGGTCTACCTAGCTATTGCCAGTTGTCACTCAAGCGCCATTATGAATTTTCAATAAGTTAGGGGCCTTTTATATCCCGCACACCGGTTTAAGTTATTCTGTGCGTGTCTGTGGTTTGCTTTGTTTACAGTCTGAGATAAGGATCCACTAAAACCATTTAGACAAATACAACCCAACAGTTCCTAAAGTAAATTCTGATGTGCAAATTTCATGAGATGAATTCCATGGTCCAAATCTGAGCTACTATGCAGCATAGTCCAACTCAACGACAGTTGTATGACAAAATCAAAGAATTTCATTTAAGCTCATTGCTGTCATTTTATGAGGTAATGAAATTCAAATTCATCCTTGAAGGTATTCAGTTCACTAAATAAGCAGTTTCTAAGACATGACAAGGGGAATGCACTGTATTTAAAGTATTTCTAACTATTCGATGATCCAAGCATGACTGACAACTGTGACCAGAACATGTGAGATGATGTTTATTGAAAGAACAATGGAATATGGTAAATGGTAAACACAGTAAAAAAGTACAAACTGACCTTGGGAAAGCTCAGAGCATATTTTGTATTATTCATAGTGAAATATTATCATGCATATATTTAGGTAGAGTACTCCTCCCACACAATGCCTATGGCTAGATAATAAACAAAGTAATCCTACACCTTCATTGTTTGTTGGGTTTTATGTTCCATTGACACCATGAAAATGTCAAATTATTTGCGAAAGTTCTGCTTTCTGCCATACATAATGCATGAAACACAAGGTCATACTGCCATTGCATAAGGATTATATTGAATTCAGTCTTAATGAAGCAAGAAGTCAAATTTCAAATTGTGATACGACTATTTTTGACAAGACAATGTGAAATTTCCAATTGTGATACGACTGTTTTTTGACAAGACAACGTGAAATTTCATTATATTGCTCTCAACAGAAGATCTTAGTTTGATGTCTGTCATGTTCCCATAGATACAAAAATGTATTTTACACTTTATAGAACAAAATATCCATGCCTCATTGTTCAGCATGAATGTGGGCATTCACAACGAATGAATGCATGAATATGTTTTGCATAAAATATCTTTAAATAATGCAAAAGTTACCGGTACATCAATATTACACATTGTAAAATCATAACTGAAGTCTGGAGATTTATTGACTCTTTCTTTCCACATCAATGGTTACAATGTTGATATGCTAGAGTTCTACATGGGTGATTGTCTCTCTTCTAAAAATCATTATTTGCAAATATAAGAATATTCAGCAACGAATTCTGTCATGAAGATTTCAAAGTGTTAATTACAGAAACCTGATAAGGCCATTAGAATATTCTACAGTTAGGAGCATGTACGCAATTTTGCCTTGCATTGGAAGGATAGGACATCAAAATACATGAATGTACTTATAATGAATTGTATCCATATCTTCCTAAAAAACATGATTCTGACAGATAGAATACATTTAATTGAGTAATTTTTTCATGTTTACCATTTCTGCCCAATTGAACATCATATCTTGCAACTGTGACGGTGAATTTGGAGATAAAGAGGACAGGAGAGATGAAATTTCAGTATTTCAAGAGATTTCTCTGCCGTGGCATTACATTGTATTTTTTTGTTTTTCTCAAATCAATCAATCAATCAATCTGTTTTTGTTTTTGGAAATAGGAAATAGGTAGTGTACATGTTTAAGTGAGTAGGTCTGACTTCATGAAAACAATTTTTTGCCTCACCTCACAATGAAAGATGGTTTCACATAGTGATTGCTGTTATCTAGGAGACCTATATCCACGGTATATCTAGCTAGCAATATCAATATTTGCGAAATGGACACAGACAAAAGACAGATATCTCTTGGATGTGACATCACTGTTTTGGATCACCATCACAGTTTGTAAATGATGACATCACAAACCTGACCATCATGTGATGGTCTGATGGACATTCTAGTGGATGAACCTTCACCTCAATTTACTAGTACTACAGGTGAGAAGTGGGTCAACCTGAGTTTGTCTTACAAACAAACATTCTTAAAACAGGTAAACTAATAGAAATTCACTGTTTCTATGATTCTGTCCAACACCAGTATAACTTTTAAAACAAAGTAATGACTATTGAAGACACTATTTGCTAAAGTACAAACAAGTTTCATACTAAATTTAGCTGCTCAATTTACAGTACTTAAAGCTTCATCATCTCATGGACAATTGCTAAAAACAATGCATGCATCTATCTAGTATGGTCAAACTATCTATCTACCGGTAATATGCCCACAATATCAATCTGATATGGTCACCATATCCATCTAATATGATCAAACTATCTATTTA
Organism: Ptychodera flava; assembly: GCA_001465055.1. Classification (NCBI taxonomy): domain Eukaryota; kingdom Metazoa; phylum Hemichordata; class Enteropneusta; family Ptychoderidae; genus Ptychodera; species Ptychodera flava. Next base: position 111,658 of record LD359199.1, on the reverse strand, counting down.
ATATGCCCACAATATCAATCTGATATGGTTACCATATCTATCTAATATGGTCAAACTATCTATTTAATATGCCCACAATATCAATCTGATATGGTCACCATATCCATCTAATATGGTCAAACTATCTATTTAATATGCCCACAATATCAATCTGATATGGTTACCATATCCATCTAATATGATCAAACTATCTATTTAATATGCCCACAATATCAATCTGATATGGTCACCATATCCATCTAATATGGTCAAACTATCTATTTAATATGCCTACAATATCAACCTGATATGGTCACCATATCCATTTAATATGGTCAAACTATCCTGATATGCTCATAGTATCTAAATCTCATACAGTCAAAATTTTTATCTAATATGGTCACAATATCTATTTACTAGTAATCTGGCCTAAAAGACAGTAAAATCACTTACGTATTCCAGGTAGCCTTGTTTCAGGACAAACTTCTGATTCATTTAACTTGATAGGAGGAAGAAAATATTCTATATTTTCATCATCAGCAGTGTCATGGTGTGGATCTGTAGCATTGCCCTGACTGTTCACATTTCGAAGTTTGAATCCCCAGTCTCGTATCTTAATACCAAAACTTTCTTTTATGGAAAATGAGGAGTACACAAGAGCATTGGCTGGAAAAAACAAAACAGAAAAGTTTATTGTAGTTGATAGAATATAAGTTCTCTTATCACAATGATATGTTAAAGGAATTCACAAGAATATTACAGGTACATTTACTGATGATACTAAAAATTACAAAGGTATTCCAACAATTTTCAGCATATGGAAGGTATTTTCAGAATATGGAAGGTACGGAAATATCAGGATGCATTGGTATATAAAGGTAACTGGATCTCTTATTCTGTCCTGGCTGAACTGGGTTTTGCTGAGGGATCATTTGTAACTGCTAAACCAGGCTACACATAGAAACTCCTCTTAGGGTAATTGTCCATAGTAAATAGCTGAGTAGAAAGCCTGGGTACATCAGCCTAGCAGGTGTGTGACAGTTGTTGTGTTGTATAGTGAATGTTACTCTCTTGATTTATTTTACTACCAAGAAAAAATATGTGCCACACTTGGTAATTCAACTATTTAATATTAAAGTCATATTGCATATTTCTGAATTCTGTTGATTTAGGAAAAGTAGAACAATACACCTGCAATAAAATGGAGGCTATTTGTAAACCTTAAACCTACCAATCCCACAATGCACCTGAAGACTAGCTGCCCTTGACATTACTTCACTAGTGGTTTTAGCTTTCAACTGAGAATGTAAATACACTTGCATCCTTTCAAAATCAAAGGCCCATGTCAAGTGAAAATCTCACAATAATTGCAATACATGACCAGTATGGAATAATGCATAACAATAACGTAGGCAGGCAGTACAGTGAATCATTGATGACGCTTCAGCGTCTGTTTACAACCACTGCATAATCATATTGCCTGCCAATGTAGCATTTCATTATCAGTAGTCAAACGAAACATATGTGGCAATTTTGCTTCATTTATTACAGCATATACCGTACACATGATAAATGACCTACACTAAAGCCTGTGATACATCACACATTTTCCAAACAAAGTGGATTCCATAGTTTACAACAGCTGAGAAGTTCCCTTTGGGCATACTGTATACTGTACAGGATTCATGTATAATTTAACTTATTTGGAATTTCATGACAGAGCTACATGTACACCTGTCTTGAAATGTAGCTTGCTGATTTCCAAGTTCGTAAGCAACTACACTTTGATAAAATAAAATAGGTTGGTGATTATTACCTGATAAAGTACTGTATACATGTAAGCAAATATATATGCAGCATATAGCTATAGAGAGTATTGGTAAAAAATCCTAAAGAGACTGGTTTTATCTTTCTGTAACCTTGTCATCTACTCTCAGCTTTCACTGACCTTTGTACCGGGATGTTCAGATTGTAAATTAGACATAATACAATCTGTCTGGCTTCCACAGATAGAGCAAGATGTACAAAACAGAGCATAGCAGGCGATAATGCCATCAAGTCAACTTTACTGCACTTTACTTGGAACTAAATAACCCGTTTTTATACCTGGCGATTTAAAAAGGGCTGTAAATTGAATTACCTTCCATTTCCCTTGGAACAGGTCTTCCTTTCATGATGTTGCATTGAATCATAATCATTGAAATGCACAAATGAACTGACAAGAAATTTAGACTTGAATTTACAGTATATAATGAAATAGACTGTGAACCATACAGGGTTCCATGATACAGATTAAGACATGAATAATTGAAACTTCCTTTACTTAGTACAGTAGAGGGATGACAGGAAATTTTTATTTACTTTGTCTCTGTTATATTTGATATTTTCATTTTTCACAGCAACTATCAGCATTCTCAAATGAGCAAACAATGCTATAAATGAAATGCAAGTAAAGTACCAAAACCCTGCTTCTTGTACAAATTTAGCATTTTGTTATTGTTTATTTGCTTATCTATTCATTTATTTACATATCTTTACAATGGGAAATGATTCAGCAATTTGAACATGAATAAATATATGCCACTGCTGTTGTTTTTATCTATTTATCTACATGTATTTATTTATTTATTATTATGATATGACATGATTCAGCAGTGTTTGAAGGTCATTTCTGTCCTTGTGCAATTTAACAGCTGTATGTAAACTCCAATGCATGTATCAGTACCCAAGTCATCATAACTGGTATGCAATGATGTATGCATGAATGGTGCACTAATCCATTTCAATGTCTTGATCAATGTCGATTTTCTGGCCACATTAAGCTACTAATTTGCACAAGCTATGAGACCCTGCATTGTCGTAATCATGAAATGACTAATCATCATGTGAACCTGTGACTGAGTCCGTGTTTACCAGTACCTTCTGTTATCTAAGATAAAAATCTGTGAAATATTTACTGTAAAAAGTAAACACTTCTGATAAGATTATGCTTTCAAAATTTGTTTTCATCAATGATCGCAAAAAGCACTGGAAATACATAATTGCTGATATTGACTGTAAAAAAGTAAAATGTGCAAACACAGAATAAAATAACAAACATTGATATTCTCTTTTTCATGTTTAGTTAAAACACAGTACTTAGTAATATGCTACATTATTCTTTCTATATTCTTGTTTCATTGTTTTTCTTCGTATTTTCAGTTTCACTAGCTGTACCGGTATATGAAGTATGATATTCAGAACTGAAACTTTTGTTTTGATTTACCATTCATTTTTATCTTCCGCAGGAGTGTATTTTAAAGCTTGTGGCTGAGAAAAGACACAGTAGGTCATTGCTATTTGATAAAATTCCACTGAGGTAGAAGGTCATGATCATACAGACAAAAGAGAAGACTGTTTCGGCATTATGCACAATTTACATGATGGCAATAGTGGCAGGAGGGCTGTTCCGACTTTATGCATAATTTGCAAGCTGGAAACAGTAGCAGAATACATGTGCATAGCAATGCTTTTGTCACACCAAGTCTGGTAGTTAGATTACCAGTACATGTATGTACAGCATGATACACAGAATCTGTTGTGAGAAGCCTATTAGTATACAATGTACATCTATGCAACTATTTCATTCTAATTAATACCTTCATTAGGGTCTCCTACAACTAGCTGTATTGCTAAAACAGAAAATCTCTGTACAATAGATACTAGCATTCACATATTTACCCAATAGTACATCTGACAAAAACTCATTAAGCAGATCAAATATACAGTACAAGTAAGATGGCAGAATATAGGGAAGGAAGGGGAGATGATTACAGGATTGAGGGCGAGAGGAGAGGGGGGAAGGAGGGGAAACAAGGTCAGCTATATCTAGTGGTATTAAACAAAGATGTAATGCATTGTTGTAGTTATTGAGGGCTGACATTGTTTCACTTTCTCTGTGACACTGATGTACCGGGTACACTGATATACCGTACACAGATGTACACAGGCACACAACGAAACCAATGTGAACACTCAGACGTCACTGGTTGCTGATATGTGAGCAGCATACACTGTAACTCAGTCAGCATGTGTCAGGGTCATATCTCTGCCAGCTTTTAAGGTAAAGGGCGACGAATTCGGACGCGCACACGCTTTAGAACTCCAGCCTGTCGCAAATGGGCTATTTTGTACCGCATGTATTTAACATCACCTGTCATTGTTGAAATTGCGCTTTTACCTAATTTTTTGACCCAGTCTCTTAGAAATACATGTGACCTATAACCTTGTCATATTTTGACCCCCTAGGAAGCTGGTTTTTATTCAATATGAGCGAAAATTAACATTTCTCTCCCATTTATATGGCGCAAATTACCCATTCACCTGGAGATATTGTAAAAAGTAGCGTGGTGACACCCTTTTATTAAAAGTGTAAACTAAATGGTATTATGTCAGGAGTTTATTCGCCAAGTTTGGTCAAAATGACACCATTCAAAGCGACAGGAAGAAAGTTCGAAAATTATGTAGTGATATAATTTCGATATCGTCATTTTGTAATCGATACTTATGCTAAAATTTCTTTACAAACATCATGAAAACTATACATTCAATAGATATGGATCTTAAGTCTTGGTATTTATTAAAATTAACTCATTTGCTAAGCGTTTTATAATTGCT
>LD359199.1:65748-89917 GCA_001465055.1 Ptychodera flava | reverse complement strand
ACTTATCCTGGGAAAGCTCTTTCCTCTTTAGCAGTAAAAAGCATGAAGTGCATATCAGACCAAAGGTTTTACAAATTGTTGTGCAAACGACAAACGAAGCTAGTTTTGTTGTTTTTTTTGGTTTTTTTTTGGTTCGGATTACCAACAGCAGTAAATTCCAAATAACAGGCTCAACAGAGCATAGAAAAGACATAGAAATACACACAAATATACAATTGACGAAACAAACCAATTAAAATGAACACACAAAACATACATGGATAAAAAAATATTAAATATACTAGGTTTTTAAAAGGACTTAATCGTTTCATCGTTATCATCATCATCGTCATCGTCATCATCACCATGGTTGTGTTTGCTTAAATTTTGCCTGTATTTTGATTATCGTGGGCAAATTCCCAATAATCAGGCTACCCTATTGAATTATGCACGATACACAATCGATGGTCTGATTTTGAATTTGCTCTGCACTGTTTGATGTTTAAAAACTTGATTGGAGCTTAAATTTCCCACAATCCATTGCAAAAAGGGTCGTATTTGGAGATAATGAAATCATGATGTCATCGTCGTACTTTCGCACTTCCTATTTGTTGTCTACTACTAGACAGAGGGGTTAAAGGTTAAACACAATGACTTTCATTGCCATGTGCATTTTTCAAACAACAATGGCCGATATTAGAGACAAAATATGACATAAACTGAATCCTCTTTTGCTTTTTATCATCATCATCATCATTATCATCATCATCATCATCATCATCATCATCATAATCATCATCATCATCATCATCACCTGACCACCATCATCGTCATAAAGATCTAAATTGGTGCTTTGTACAACCGATATCTTGGTGTGTCCCCGTCAGTTACTGAAAGCATTACGATCCAGACTGGTACCTAAACTCATATTCTCCGAACTACGAGCGTAACAGTACCAACACTCTCTAAAACCACAGTAGAAAAGTATGTTTTAGAAACTTGTTACCCAACCTGTTTCAGCTTGCCTGCCGTATCATACTGCAAACAATATGCGTCGTAAAGGTATATTTCTCAAATGTCATTAATTTCCAAGTTGGTCTAAGCCAAAGCCAAAATTCATGTACGTCTTGAGCGTTCATCTTTCAAGTCGCCCTCTTCCTGGCTGTTACATCTGTGACGTATTTTCTTTGTCTGTATAGTCTCTTACAAAATTTTACCGTAAACTTAATTTACATTTCGACCTTCCACATGTCCCCACTGAACTCTCCCTGGCATATCTCAAAATCGCGGAAGTATTTTTAATGGCTGAAGTTTTTGCCAAGTATCAACAGCTTCAGCAAGTGATTTATTTTGTACGAAAAATGCTTGGAAAGTGGATCAACCAAAACCTATTGAGCTTTCACCCAGGAACAAACGTAAGAAAAGACAATACCAAGTTATTTAAAATATGACACAACAACTCGTCTCTCCATAAAACGATTTTTCATAGTTATGTAATGGCCAATCATTTCTAAACACAACAAGATTTGTTTTGACAAGATTATTATTTGTTCTCCATTTTCTGCAGTATAATTCAAGTGAAAAGGTTAATTAGTTACGATCTGTGACACTGCCACCGGCCGCTCGACGGACGACGCGTAAGTTGACATCGTGTGCCAGCCCTTGGAAATATATTGTAACTCCCTGACAGGCAGATGAGATAGTCTAATGGCGTTTGATGCATTGAAAGTTTGTAAAAATAATAAAAAATGACATCACCGATCATAAGAAACGTGGTGTTTTGTAATCCGTTACAGTTTGCAATACATGGTATATGAGCAAGGCGACCTGCGTCCCGCAGCCCGGGCGTGTGTCCACTTTAAATCAAAAATCTCGGCAGTTTTACTGCACTCTGCAACCTACCAAATCATCATCCAATAAACATCAAAATTGCTAGCAGACCCAGCGAACATCCATCTACCCTATCGTCGCGTGCGTTTTTATATTTTTCGTATATGTCACATGAAAAAAGGAGCTGTCTTGTTTGACTTGAACGAGGAAGACACTTAAAAATCCCGCCAAGTTCAGTCTGTTCATGTACAAGACTTCTACCTGCGTTAGAATTAATGACCCTTCAATCAACCATTTGTTACTTATAACAATTGATTTTGTGTCAAAGTTAATCAGCACATAGCCATGCCCTTGCCAAGGTCTCTTGCCAAGGTCTCTTTATTTTAAATTTTCTTATGTTGTTTTCTCTTGGTATTGGGGGCTTACTGATTTTCATTCATCATGGTTTGAAGGAGAGTAATTTACATTTAACAACAAGATTCACAATCATAAATTTATTAATAACAATTTTGTTTACACTTTTGCTATGACTAATAATGCCGTATGGCCCCATGAATGACACTGACAATATATCCCGAAAGCGGTAGTCAAGTAAACTCAGAAAAATATAGATATTAAAGTAATATGAACTGATTTTCTTATGCGCAATAAATGGTGGCCGAAATGTACATACTGCGTTGAGAGGCCACAAGATGCAGTCCCAACATTTATGTTTTAGACCACTTCATGGGCCCTTTACGGGAACTATATGGTGGTACCAACATAACTGTCGTATTAAATAACATGTCATCATCGCCCCTTTGTCGTCATCATCATTATACACGTTAGACGTTGCCATTCAGGAGATTTCGATCGGACAACCCGCAACGTACGGCACCCAGTCACCTAGCGAAGACATCACCGTCAACACGGTTCGGCCGAATCCTCACCCTTAAAACAGAGTGGTTCACCGAGCTAATAATAACTTGAAGCTAAAATCAGAGGTCGAATGGATGCAAGAACAGATATAATATTTTCAGTTTACAACATCTTTTCTTTTGAAGTACAGCTTCATTCAGACCATTGCTCACATTCACTGTATCCAGTGCTACAGTCTAAGAAATCTGCCAAGCAATAATACGAACTTTGTCGTTTACTTTGATTTGCATTTATAATTGATAGGAATATCAATGAGAAAATTTGATTTCTAATCTTAAATCTGAAGGATACACTGCACAGAAATACACGGTCATTTCCTTTCAGATTTCACAGTCCTGTGAAATACTGGATTTTGACTGGAAATCAAGTTGAAATTGATAATATAAAGTTATTTGCTGAATTTGCTTTTCAATGAATGCAAGGAAAGATCTTTAACATATGTTTGACAGCTGACCAGAAAATCAACCTATGTGATATTATGCCGGTCAAAATTTCAAACTACAATCAATCAATCAATCAGTCTTTACTATCCCAGTTTGGGCGAGTAGCATTGAGGCAGTGAAATACACAATTCATCAAATATGAAAGATGACAATTTGAAAACAAAAATCAAAACAGCACACTATCAGAATAAATAAAAATGCACTGGTTATGATTGAATAAAATGTCATTCCTTTCAAAATGTGTCATAGTTCAAAAGAAATTATCTCAACACTTCTCACTGAATTCATCAATATTCTGATAAATACTGTACACAGAACAGATTCAGTTTTAAAACAAAATCATCTGATATGCGTTGCAATCATCCTTCCAGATCAATAGAGAATCATTAATTGTGACAGTTTGTCAATTAGTAACCTTTACGAAAATTCTTTCGCAGTTCACTTGTATGGCAAACGAATACATAAAGATGAAATATCTATTACACATGATTCACTGGATGATGAATGCTAGGCTATTAAGTAATATCCTTTTATTTCATTCAGCAAATGTTCGATAACCGTTTTGACAGCTGTTATTGACGGTTGTAGAATCCATTCCATACAGTGCAGCTTTGGATTAAAATATCATAGAATGGATGTTTTATGCTTTAAAAACTTACTGTTGAATGTTTTTGTGAAGGATAATGCAACCTATAAATTCAATAAAAGAGATGGTTAAGTGTATCTAATGTTGTAGCTCCTGACAAGCTCTGGTAAATTTCCGCTTTGTCGATTCAGTGCTTAAGGTTGTATGCGCCTCGAAAGTAAAAGACTTAAACTTTCGCTCAAATTTTCCTCAAGGAATCTTTCAATCATTCACTTTCAAAATCAAGAAAATTCGGGGGTCACGTCACGGTGTAAATTTTGGCACTCGAGGGGCATTTTACCCAAGATTTACCAACATTTGAAATTGAAAATGGCCGCCAAATGTAAAATTATCGATTTTCAAAAAGTTTTTCTTATTAATAGAGCTTCAAAATGAAACCCAACAAGTATTAGATCAGAAAAGAATTGAAAAAGTTTGATAGTCCAAATATCTGTCCCCGAGGCGCATTCTACCTTTAAGCCAGTCTTGTACAGCTGTCTGCTAACCCTGCTTATGTTGTATCGTGTCCCTGTGAAAATTTTAAAATATGTAAAGAATCGTTTGAAAGGATATCTTGTACACTAACAAATTATGTGACACTACTGACTGCACAAAGTAATGACAGAATTAACAGTACAAAATCTAGTCGTATGAAAATCCAAACTACTTGCTGCTCGCTCATGACTTAATATGGATGAATTCTGACTAGACAAATTATTGTAAACTCATTGTTTCCTAACCCTATCGATCCCTGTAATTGTCTCTCTAATTATCGGAATATTCTGTCAAGCTTTTCATTAATTGTTCATGAAAATTAATTTATTTGTACGTGCAAATGTGTTTTCGCTGCCCATCGATACATTCAGTATTGTGTGAATTACAAATAACATATCATGCATGAAAAGCTGTGTCTAGAGCATACGATTCAAGTTTCTGTGGTTTTGAAATCAAATACAGTTTAAAAATTCATATTTATGTGATATGTCATCAGTGATTTCATCAATGGCTGTCCTGTCACCACCAACATTTTTTCTTCAACTTTATTTTCATGGAATAGATAAACCCACAAATTGCACATGAGACCTGCAGCCTGCCACTACACAGAACTGCATCGCGGGATATTGATTGAAGATGGCGGTCACTGCAGAGCATTCATGAGGACTCTCTAAGAGATATCTCTCTTCTGTGCTGTCAATGAGACTTGCTGTGTTTGTGTTCAGTCCAGCGTACACAGCAAAATTGGCGCAAGATTTGGTCCTACGTATACCACAACACAAGAACTATCGGCATGTTTTAGGTTACGTACAGCTAGGTTCTATTACTCTACAAAGTACAAAAACCTCTCTATTTGACGACATTCTCTGAACATGGAAATAGCAATAGCATACATTATGTGCTACCTTCATGCTCTGAACAAGCAACAATTTGACTCACTGAGATTTTATAGATGAGCACTTCTGTCTTTTATCTTGCTTGATAATGGTCTACCCTGAAACCTGTACGTGTAGTTTTCGAAGGACATGATTATTTTCAGACATATATTTTATGGAGTCATCAGTGACAGCTTTGAATTTTTGTGTCTGTATTGATATACATTTGCCATTGTCTGTTCATGCGTTTCAATTAATCAAATATAACTATAACTTCTTTTGGGACTACCAAGCTGTATAAAACTCACATAGGCTTCCATAAGTTATGGTTGTCCATTACATCAACCATACTGGGTTAACCAAACATTTTTAACCAGTTCAGAAGGCTTTCAGGATAAAGTTTCTGCGTAGTGAAGGTATATATTTATTATCAAGTATTCGTGGATTAGCCTACAGATAGATAGCTTTCAATATGTATGGTATCCTTCGTTTTTTGCCCACTTTGCATATCTAGTTGCATGGAGGCAATCAACCAATCATAAAAGTAAAATACAGGCTGCATGTTGACTAACCCTCAGTACCTGTACAAATATCACAGTGAAAGAAACATTTGCAAAGTGTCAGTCGTTGCTGACTCTTCTTCATTTCTTGTTCGATCAGACTGGACAATCTGTCAAACAATGTCATTGATCTTGGCATTTCAAGAGGTACTCTATTAATTCTGCATATGCTTACGTGTAATTATTGCTCACTGCAAATTAACCTGCAATCAAATTTGTCGAAGAGGCTTGATATGAAAGTTTGGTATGCACTTTGCAAAACGTTTCGTCCCGTGAAAAGCTATTTGTTGCTCAAGTATCTCAGATGTCTGATTTCATCAACAATACGAACTTCTCTTGTCGAGTCTTTCATGTACATTTCTTTCTGAGACTGAGACAAATCATATTGTTTCACCAATCACTGTCATGCGTTGAATCAACACTGTTTATAATCTGTTAGCAAGAGTGCATGAAGTTGCTGGGAGAATGTGAGAAACGATATCTTTGTAAAATAAAGGAAAGTTTAAGTGACTCTACATGTCGCCTATTAAATGTTGTCTTATTTTTTATGTTTAATGTCAGCGTACAGAGTTTTACCTCTGAGTCAGCCCAGGTTTTCATAATAGCTTCAACAACACTGTGCTCATATTTGATCAGATGTGGTACTAAGATAAAAATGAACGAAACTGTTGGGGTGATCTTTACAGGTCATCACGTAGATGCATGTAAAATACAGACTTTACAGGAAATCATGTAGATACATGTAAAAAGAATCTTTAATCTTAAGATATCAATGTGCTGTCTCTATTTTAAGACATACAAGGCATTATATGTGCACACTAATTAGTGATGACTCTACGTCGAAGATGTACCTTGATGGATGCTGCCTTGCAAAACACTATTTATTCTGTATCTTTCCCAGTTTAAAGTCTGAATATTAATATAAGTGACATACACATATTGATTGATTCTCATTACTGTATTCTATTAAATAACTTGTGATTTGATAAGCTTATCTATGTTCTTCTGAGTTATATTCTGATCAAATCAACGCTTGCACGTTGAAACCATTATATGGTCTGTCAACTGCTATTGTATGGCTTTTGTAGACTTTATTATTTCGAGCAATGTCTTGTTGCACTGATGATTGAGTGTAAATATTATTTGTGGCATTCGTATACTTATTTGCAGTGGTATCACAGGTTGTAGTGGTGAGAGTAATTACATTATCGTATATGTTACATTGTGACAAGTAATTCCAACACGATTGGAACTAACTTGGGATAATTGAATTTTCGTATTTTTCAAATTTCTCAAAAATGTTGTGTGCCCTATAGCTGAATGTTGCGATATGACAAATTGCTCATAAAAACAAGTGTGTAACTTAAAAAGAAAAGCAGATGAGCTTACTTTTGCAGATCAAATAGACATTGCTTCACCATCCAATTATCCCAAATTAGTTCCAATCGTGTTTTCCATAAAAATGCAATATCACGATACTAAATTACAAGACCCTGCTAACTAAATTTATAAGAAATCTGAGCGGTTTTTTTTCTGAACAAAATTAACACAATTGCATCCATACATAGGCTTATTTAAGATTTTGTAATTCACAGCCTGACCCAGCACGATTGGGAGACAAGTATTTTATCTTTAAAATGGAATTTTTGTTTTGTGTGTGTATATTTATGTAATCTAAATGATGAACAACTCTTTATTTACTCGAACTGTACACCAAAACTATTCGCATGTCAATGTTTGACGGACGATGGCGCTATTCATTTTAGACCATGTAAGGGTAATGCTATCGGAAAAACGAAAGTATTGACTGCACAGCATATGACATAGTTATTCTTGGACCCGAGAGCCACCGCAAGGGATGGAGCGTCCAGAGGCATACTACTCTGGTGCCGCTCAATCTCTCGCTGGGAGATCCCAACGAAGGGGGTACGATGGAGTAGGCCAGTCATCCCTGATAGAGACCTTTAGGAGGGGTACCACGGATTCTAAAGGCCGAACTTAAAGATCTTCATCGGCTACCTGTAGATGCCCGCATCAAATTTAAAATACTCTTGTTGACGTTCAAAACTGTTCATGGAAACGCGCCTGTAGAGAGATTTAGTTCATTTATATGTACCAGCAAGAGACTTGCGATTCAGTGAGAAATTAAATTCGTGGCAATTATTTTAATAAGATATACGGTCAGACGGCGTTTTCTGTTTGTGCGGCCGCACTCTAGAATGATTTGCCGTTGGATATCTACTAGAACTGTTGACAGTTTTAAGTGCGATTTCGGATCTTAAAGCTCACATTTTTTATCAGTTTATTTATCATCTTGTAAAGGCTTCGTTCGATTAATTTTATTGTTTTTATCCAGTGAGTTTTCTCTTTTTTGCTTCATGTATGTTTGTACTTTTACATACATTTATGCAAGTACACAAATCTTAATTGTGGGTACATCATGTTTGAGACAGCAAGACTTAATTATGTCTGTTCTACGAATGATGAAAAAGTGCATATTCCCTGACCCCATCTTGAGCAAACTCCGAAGCCAAAATGTAATAATGTTGCACTGTAGTCCTTGCTCTCATGTGTCAATAGGTGGAGCTCGAGCGGTACCATAGGAGCGAGATGCATTGCCTATAAAGGAATTTTTGGAGAAACCATAGACAGACAAACAATGTTTTGGGAAGTAAAGATAACGGTAGTTATAATTTCTCCTGCACCAAACTAATCTCTAAGTCGTTCTCTATCATTAATTCCCATCGTTCTCCCCAAAATTTTCCAATTCATGGGACATATAGTTTCTACGTTTGCAATCTCGCTACTTTCTTAAATGATGCATGCGGACGTGTAAATGTATTATAGTCAAAATACATGCAAAAGTAAAACACACACATCCACCAAACCCCCACATACATGCCACCGTTTTTTTCATCATTCCTCTTGTCACGTTCTCAGCGGAATGACGTCGCCTGAGCTGTTGCGATACATTGAGACGGCGAAGACCCCTGTAAAGTTTTAGAAGGACTTCTTATTTAAAGGGACCGTGTATCGAACCACAAGCACCACTCTGGTAGGATGTATTTATTTGTTAACACTTTCATCGAGCCCCGGCATCGAGCAGCCGAATTACTTATACATGACATCTGAATAACTAGAGATCACAAAAAATACGTACAAGAAGAGAGCAATTACAGGGGAATATTTCTTCCGATTCAGTTTTCAAGTTACATAAAGTTACATATACTAGTACTTTGTTTGATATCTCTAGGCAAGGCATTCGATTCTTTAGACCCTCAGAAGTGAAAACTACGCTATAAGCCCTATAGGGCCTATACCAGACTGCTGTACGATGTCAAGTAAGCTTACTATCCTTGATCACAATTTCACTTCACAAAGTCAATGAGCACTGTGGTCAGGGACAGCAGAATCATATCCTCCCCTTCCTCCTCGGAAGAGCATTCGGATAAGTTAAAGATTTAATATCATTGGTTGTTAAATTACATTACCTATACATTTTAGGAACTCCCCTAGGAACTACGATCGAAGGGAGTCATGACGTCATATTCACTACGTGTACGCTGTCCTTTGCCGACAGAAATATCACACTCTTCATCATATGGAACTCTGGCTTCTTGTTTGTTTGTTTGTTGGTTTGTTTGTGTATGTGTTAGTTTATGCTTGATTATTTCCATATACAATAATGAACCGATGAAGAGTTGTATTTGTATTTATATTTGTCACTAAAGAACGGTGTTTGTTTGTTTGTTTAAAAATATAGTCAATAAATGATACTTTATAAAAAGTTTCTAATACACTCCCACATATGAAATAAAGTATACCTCGTCTTGCCATGAGGAATAAGCACTCGTGTGTTCAAATATTCACCCTTTCATCCATATCTTTAGCTCATTCATGGTTTAATAAGAATAAATTCATCCCGAGATTCATCCCTTCCCCCCAAGCCCAACCAATAGATGCTGACCTGCAGCTCCCCGAGCCCGTTCCTTTTCGGGATAACCAACTGGAATGGACGCGCCCAAAAGTCAAACATCAGCGCCCTCTACGAGCAACATCTTTCTGAAATCAAAATGGCGTTGGAGTATTTTGGTGTAACGTGGACCACGTAGTAAATTGTGTTTTCCCTGTGCTGTAGTTGTCTGAACATCGACAAAATGATATCTTCGCGTTTTACTTGTGCAGTAATTGTTGCCATACTGCTCTGCTGTCCGTCATATACCATTGGAGATGATGACACGGGACAGAAACCTGCTGAAGAAGACTTGGCGCAGGATCAAGCAACGAAGTGAGTTCAGAATGACCTTCTTTAAACTGCTGCATTTATTTATTTTGGGAAGTAATGTCCCTTAAACCTTTCGATGCGATCACGTTATCAACATTACCTCTGAACCTCCTGATTTATATTATACCGAACTGATTTCAGGCTATCGTATAGTTCTCAGTACGTACATGCTGTTACATATACAATAATGTCACATGAAAGCTTTTTTGTTTCCATAGGAAGGGCTCTCGATCCTTTCCTACCGACAGCCTGTAGCATAGCGCGTAGCACTAAGATTATACGACATGTACATGTATGAACGCCTATAGCTTTTGAAAGATCTTCCGCATTGAATAAATTAAGCTGTTTTTCCATTTGTTTTATATCATATTCATAGTGTTTTGGCAATTTTTATGATACAATATGAACACAACAAGTACATTATATTCATGATAATGGAAGTATTAAGCTGTACGTATGGTAATACAGCGGTAATCTTCAACCCCATTCCGCCTCCCCAATGGCATTGGAAAGAGATTCCATCAGTAAGATTTCATGACGTCTATGTAATATGCATTCAAACGAATAATCAAACAGTCCAACAGAAAACATTTAAAACTTAATGCAAATACAGTTTTGTGCTTTCTTCATTGTTGTGATGAAATTGCCCGTCTCAATACTATTATTATTATTAATCTTCAGAGCAATGACCATGAAATAAAGTTGACCCTTATCCTGCGAAGTTCATACTTTACCATTAGGTCAAGTTTGTTGAACGGCTAATTTTAACATATAGGTTTCTGAAACCAAAAGATACTACATAAACATGATTTTTCAACCATGATATGTACTGTATGTTAAGTAGGCGAAAATACATACAGACTTAAAACAATGGCCCAATACCACTTGTTAATGGATGCAACAGATGGGGAAGTGAATGTGAAAATTCAACCATAATCCTTTCAAGTTCATCATCATCAGGTCAAGTTGGTTAAACCAGTGAGGCATAATATGCCCCAGTTGTTGCGTTTCAATGGACTGCTCCAAGTCTATGGGCATATCAATATCAAAATAGAGTAAATTACAAATGTAAAGGAATGAACTTCAGCAGACTTTTGCGCTAGGCGGTACATGTAGTCTGGCGCTTAGATTATGGGAATGCAAAGGCCCAAGCTTGGCCAGTTAGTAACTGCTGCGGAGAAAAGCCTAGCAGCTGGGGACCAGTCTACATTTTAACAAAGACTTGAACATTTAATGGCCCCTGAATACAAAGACATGTATTTTAGTCACTATGTTTACCGTGCCAAGTACCAATCGGTGAAAATTATATGGCTTCCCTTGGCTCAATACTACTCTTTACTGACTTGGAGATTTGGGCTGACAGGCCAGGTAGTAGACTTAATTGCTCCAAATCTGTGGGCATTATTATTATAAATATAATATCAGAGTAAATTGAAGGAAAAAAGTGCAGCCGACTGTCATGTTAGTGATATAGGCTCTTGCATAGATCTTGGGGCAAACAAGATGACCCACAGCCAGTAACTGCTGCTATTAAAGAAAAGCCAAGCGACAGGGACTAGTCTAAATATTCAGTGTACGTTTTTAACTCAGATCCTACCAGCCTAGACTGGTCCCTTGGCTTTCTCAGCAGCAGTTCCTGGAAACATTGCAAGTCTACTTGAACATGAAAATTTATACAAAAGAAAATGTTACTGTCCTTCATGACTCCAACCCATGGACCCCATTCCCCTTGAACCTACTTTGAGCTGTCCTTTCAATGTTCATAGTATCCTCATAAGTTTCAATAATGTTGCAATACCTCCATGCAATAATCAACTGTGCTCATCATGTGTGTTCTGATGTATCCCACTACTCATCCTCTAGAGTCAAGCTTTCAAATTGTCAGAGAATTGTATATTTTGTTTTCCATTGAAGTGTTAACGTCTACTAGTAGTAATGTACATAAATTTACTGCCAAGTGCCAAATACTTCAAACTTCTAGGCAGAAATAGAAAGATCTTTGTACCTGTTAAAGTGAAGACTGATTGGTCAGTAACTTTGCTTTCAATTTCATGCTTGACTCAAAGATACTGTAGTAATAAAATTTAGTCAATTCACAGGTTATTTCTGTAAATGCATATTAGAGCTAATCACTGAATACCCATGTTTGTTGTAGTTGAGACAGCAACTTGTTGAACATAAGGATATATAAATTAGACATTGTTATGTAAATGAAGCCAAGTTTTACAAACCGTGCATTTCCTAGATGAGTCACATTTTATTCATATGTTGGTTTTCACTTCCAAATTTTGAGGACTTCAATTGTTCTTCAACTGAGAGAAAGCTACGTCCAATTACTGGTTTCACTTCTGTCAGTCGTGTGACAACAGTCTTGCCTAGTGGCTCTTTTTCATTGAGAACTTCCTGCGTTGGTTTTCATGCAAAGAAAAAGCTCAAGTTCATGAAATCTTATTTCCCTCAGTGAGTAGTGCATGTTTCTTGAGTCAAAAATTATGTCTGGTCTTTAAAGGTACATGTATTTTTATTGTGTGTAGTTTTAACCCCTGGCATGAGCTTTTTGATTGTCTTCAAAAATTAGAAATGTGTCCAATATCATCAATTTTGCTTTTAATTGTATTCACAGAAAGCACTGTTACAAATTCAAGGCAAATATTTATTTTTGCACGTGAATAATATAACTGTGACATCACTTGAAATCAAACCACAGAGGGTAAAAAGTCCATGGCCTGACTTTGATGTTTCCTATACAACATGTATTGCATGGAAACTGTCACTGCAAAAGTCAGGATTGAACTCACTAGTATCTGTGTGCATATCAATCATGACAAAGTCAATCTGCGAACAGATCATCTTGATATCAAGGAAGGACACATGTTGTCACATGACTCAAGACTATAATTACATTAGCTTTAATGATTAGAAATACTATCAATTATCTTCACATGTTTTGCAGATATTGTTTTTGTTTTGTAAAGATCTTCAAACCAATTAGTTTTTTTTCCTGTACATGTATGCTATAAACACTCAAATACATATAATTTATAAATTGTAGCTGCAGCAGTATTTATTTAGCCTTTTAAATTGAAATAACACTATTTGTACATTTGATATTTAGAGATTTTGCAAAGGATCCAGTACATAGGTATATGTACAGGGAAATGGTTTGTGAAGCCAAGTACTGTTTATGTTGTCTCCTACAAGGGAACACAACTGGGGAACATGACTGGACCCTAGAAAAATTTATAAGTAGGGTTTTTGCATTACCAAAAACACTGTTATTTTACATAATTACATGTATGTATTTTGGTTTTTTTTGGGGGGGAATGACTTAGAACTATTTTTGGTACCCCATGTCTAGGTGAAAAAAAAGCAGATCTTAAGATGTGTAGTCTGATTGTAGCACCTTTGCTGTTTGTAATCAATGAATAGCCCTTAGATGTTGTTTTACACCTCAGTAACAACCAAGAATTCTTGAGGTTGCTAAACACCATGTAAAAATAGCTTTTCAAGGTTGACTTATGTTATACTGTATAACCTATAATACCATTGGACAAGAATTTTTCATTCCCTTACTCCTCAGTTATTGGGCTCCTCTTGTACTGATTAGTTTTTTCAAAATGATTTTCAATTCTGATAATAATAGAATTGTATCAAAAAAATTTACAACTTGGAAATATGCAGGTTTGATGGTGAATAGAGGTATGTTTGCTTACGTGTGAATTTATCACTTTGCCATCTGCAGTAATTCATGTCTTGCCATCCAATGTTTCACATCAGTTATTTTGGGTGGGAAAGGTGCAGTACACACACACACACGCATTCACACTCATTAACTGACACACAAGTGTACTGTACGTGTAGATTTGTTCAGTTATTGCAAGCAGCCACTACACAATGTCTGACCATATTGTAAAGTAACTGACATCTAACCTACTTTCTTTGGTGTTTTCTAAGATTACCAGATAGCAACATGACATCTGAGGGTAACAACTCCACGACTAAAGCTCCGGTTGTGACTGTTGAGCCGGAAGATGAAATTCCCGGGGGATCATCTGAAGATGAGAAAGACAGTGGTTTGACTATTTTTTTCATCCTCATTGTTGTAGGTAAGTTTCTGTTTTGATAAAATGGACAAGGTGGTCAGTTTTTTTATTGGAGATTCCCTTTACATGAGAATTACATACTAAGGAAATGAGAAATGTTTCTCTAGTGTATCCCCTTAATGATTCAGGATGGTGTCTGGTAATGCAGTGTCTACCAGTATCAGCTGGTAGGTATGTATGCTAATATTATTTTGAATAATCTGTATGTACATGTATTCATTGTGAACAGCATTTAATGAAACCCTTAATCCTGCCAGGCAGTATGATCAGTTCCCCACTTGCCAAGTCAGGAAAAAGTAATATTGAGTGAACTCTATTAATATTTACACCCACACGGCATGGTTATACCGGTAGTCGGTTTAGACACTAAAATCGTATCTGCAGTATCTGTGTTTTCAGGGTCCTTCAAATGCTTGAGTCTTTGTTAAAATGCACCATATGGTACATGTAATGCATCGCTACTTTGAACAAACTTGACCTGACGGTGACCTATGAACTTTGCAGAATAAGGACTAATGTTGTATCGCTGCAATATGTTCTGTACATATGGCAAACTATTAAACTGTTTTACTGATTTGTAACATGCAGGATATCTAAAATAATCAGTCAGCTTTTTGTAATGCACTGCTCGATATTTGTTGACCGTCTTAAATGTGAAATCCATAGCTCCAGCAAATTCCTGTCATTGTGGATATGTTTGACTTTATTCCGTGGAAAACAACCAGGTTACCCAATAAACAAAAGCTGTAAACACCACTCATTCAATGCACTGAGTGTATCAGCTGCGTTATAGATGTTCTTTTGATGATGTCATCCATCAACACAGTCGTCAGTTACCCATGACATCATGGTACAATAGCAGAGATCTCACCATGGCAACTGATGACCTCACAGATATGGAAATTGGTCCACAAACTGTATCAAAAATTAGATTTGCACTTTTAAGGATCTAAATTTGGCAAAAGAGAATCTAAATTGATTGACAAGATACCATTACTTGTAATACCATGGAAGTATTTTTATGTCATTTAATTTTTACTGTTTGTTCATAATTGGCAACAAAAGCTTTCCATGATATTTCCCAATGGACTTTACTATTTTGCCAATATTGGCATCGTTGTTTGGACTCATAAATCTTATGAATGATCAGCTTGTTGTTTCCATGTTTAGCCAGAATTCTGTATTCAGGCAATTGTAAAAAGTGTATCTGTTGCTAATATAATAATCCAGATATTCAACTTCACATTTGCTGGCAAGGCAACATGTCAGATCCTATATGTATACTCCATTCAAATGTTTCATAAGTTAGATTTGTGAGCACAGACTTAACCATAGGCCTTGGTCAATAATTTACCATACTTCTGAAGATCATATTTGTCACATGATAATTAAAATAATAACAGCAATAACATTTGATTGTATTATGAGTATTTTTGTTCTAGAAAACAAATACAAATTCTCATTTCTCTCTGGAACATATGTTGAGATACAAAGTATCGGTCATGCCAACACAGTACATTGTTTTCAATGTGAAAGGGAATTCTAAAACAGATGAGAATTTAGTCATCGGCAATACCATTGGAGATTGCATACATACCAGTACAGGCTGTGTTGACAAGTTGAAGACGGGGAGAATGTTGAGAGTTGATAATGAACTTGATTTTACTGACAGAACAATAATACTAGATAGTACATCATAAGTGAAGCTAATGGAACTGTTTAAGATGGTCTATATAGCCTCTTAAATATAAGTACATAAAGATGTAACTTTTGGTAACATTTATGAGAAGTTTGAAGATACAGTGTCTGCACAACTGACAGCAGTAGGGTGTTTGACTCTTTGCTATGAATGACAAATAAAGAGAGGTTGACATTTGAATTTTATACAATTTATGTCACACCTGACTAATCTAAATTTCACCAACCATACAACATCAATGAACGACTGTGTCGGTTAACAACGTCAAACACTTTTTTCAATGGCAGATGCACATATGTTTTTAATCTTTCCACTTTTCAATTTTATTCCATTTTTTCCTTTTCATTTCAGCAATGTGTATTTTGCTGGTCCATTTGATCATCAAATCTCGATTTCACTATCTGCCAGAGAGTGTGGCGGAGGTAGCACTGGGAGCTTTCATTGGGTTTATTTTGATGATATTGAAAATAGAACATTTAGCAAATTGGCAGGTAAGTGAAGATAGTACATTAATGAGCAAGGGTCTTTTTTAATTGATTGAAATGTGATGAGAGGATCATAAAGTTAGAATATCATCTCACAACTCAACTTTGTCCCAGTTATCAAACAGACAACATTGTTGTTTCGTCTATTACACGTCACGGTTTTAATTATTGACTTTCTGAACAGTGGATACTTAGGTTTGGTTGCCACTGTGATCTCTTAAGGTTTCCTATCATCTTTTAAGGATGAATTTAACTCTATGTCATATTGATACTTGGCAATAGAAGCTATTCATATACATGTAGACTGTGAGGTTTATGTACAGGATATGTTGTAAGCTGGTGTGTTTTCATAGTTTCATTTTATAATGTCAAATTACCTGTGTTCTCACATGCTGGCTATTCTTAGATCAGACTCAAAGCACAGATTATCATCTTGCTCTTGTACACAGACAGAACATATTATAATCATAACTTGCTTGGTTTGTACAGGTACCTTACATTTCTATGACTCTAAAGAGTTGATCTGTTTATTTGTAACATAACTATTGCTAGTCTGATGGTCCAAGACTTTCAGTAATTAGTTTCTCAGAAAACTGCAGCAAAACATAGTGAAATTCAAAGCTATGATGATTGTATACACTTTGTCATGATATGTAAATTATAACCTACATGTATGTGATCAATACCAAAATGTTTACAAGACTTAAGGGTTGATACAGTACAATGTATGTTTGAGATCGGTCTGTAAAAACATGTGTTTAGGGAAGTAGTAATTATCAAAACATGTCTTTTTACTCAGTCCAAAGTTACAAATTTCAAAGTTCTCAGAATCTTACCAGGAGTCAGCAGGAGCTATTTCAAGGAAGATACAGTCTCACTAGTATGATTTCATCAACAAACTAAACATATTTTATGATTTTTCATTCACAGAGAGAAGAAATGTTCAACCCTACAATGTTCTTCTTGGTATTGTTACCACCAATCATCTTTGAATCAGGATATTCACTTCATAAGGTAAGCAAGTGTGATACTTGACTGATAGCAGAGAAGGTCGATATCACTGGGCAATATCAAGATCAACATGACCCAGGCAATCACATGAGAAGGCAAATATAACCAGGCAGTATCAAGATAAATACAACCCAGTACATACATTAGAAGGTCGATATTACCAGGCAATATCAAGATTTACTACACACATTATAGCCATAATCTATGTCATGCTTTACTGAAATTATGATTCATGATCATGCTTGTATCACCTTTTCTCAAGTCACTTGCCGGTTATTTTTATTGACACAATTATTGCATTTCTCAAAAATAAAAAGGCATTTTGAAGGATGCCAAAGGCAATTGTGAAACTCTTCGTGTATTTTCATTCAGCACTCTTCAATCATTCTCTGTGAATCACAGGTGTTTATTGACCTGAATATTTTGTCAGAACACAATCATTTCTCCAGACATTTTTGATCATAAATCATGTATACCCCATTATTCCATGACGCCAATTCATCATTCTGGTAACTGTATTGTGACATTCCAGTAATCACCGTGTTTCCAAGATATAAATCATTGTTAAACTACCATGACAAGAATTAACAATTTTTACTCAGTGTCTGTCATTTCAGAGAAGAATTAATGAGCAGAACTAGATTTACACAGAAAATAAAAAGTATTAGGCAAAATAACTGCTGATTATATTCTGATTTTACCCAAATAGCATTTGAAGATTTTAAAATATATCATTACACATTCATATATCTTATGATGTCCATATACCGTTTGTTGTATTTTTGTGATGGGAGATGTGTGCCTGCATGGCATTGGGTAAAATACATGAAGATCTAGATATTGCAGCTTTAAATTATGTTATCATAAAGTTTGAGTTCTGTTTTATTGATGAAGTGTAAGGTCTTGGAGAACATCTGTCATTTCACTCTCCAACTTGTATGGTGAATACTGTTGCCTTATGTGACACTGGTGTTGTATTCAGACAGTGCCATTGAATGCAATGAAAACAGCTCTACTGTGTCATTGCAGAAACAGACTAACACTATTAGAAACCAATGAAATATTCGAACGGCATGAAATATCACCATGACCAAGTGACTCTATTTACTGGTGTGTTGTCAATAACAGTCATGCCAACTTAAAACTCTGTGAATATTCCTTGTTGAAAAATCTAGCCAAATACCCTGTAGATGTGTTTACCTGCATGGCATCATGGTTTATCAGGAGAAACAAGGTTCATTTTGTGTCAGCAGTCAATCATGACAGACTTGTACATGACTTTACATCTGCATGAAGCATACTAACAATTATACCCCTGACTTGTCTGTTGTAAAGTGTTCTCTTATCTCACATTTACTGAGGGTATGAAAATTAAAACATTTTACTTATAACACTTTTGTGTGTCTTCACAGGGTAACTTTTTTCAAAACATTGGTTCCATAATGGTGTTTGCAATCGTTGGAACTTTTATATCCACCGTCATTGTAGGAGGTGGCATCTACCTTCTTGGATTGGTAAGTTTTCTTCTAATCATGCAGCTCTATCATGTCCAAGATATCTTGTAGAAAAGTGGAGTACTGAAATTGTGTCAACTTTGTAGTTCAAGGTGAAAGAAAACTCTCAATGTTCTAATGGCGGTACATGCCATGATTGGATGATATGGTGAAACTCAGAACAGTGAACTGCTTTGATATTGTACATAATAAAAGACATACATTTGTCACATCAACAATACAGTATGGCTGACTAACAGCCGTTTTGTATTTAGAATAATACTGCATCTAAGTAGAAGCCCCACTATTTGTAGTTAACAACCTTGTATCTGTGATGTTAAATGCTTCAATCTCTTTATGCCATTCGTGTCATTACTACTTGCAAAGGACTTAAAGCAACTTTTACAATTCTAAACAGCTGTGTTGAGAAGAATAGAAAACAGGTATTCAGTGATTATATTAAGCTTCCAACAAATATGATTTATAAGTTACAATGTATCTTAGTCATTTATCTGGAAAATACGCATGTATTACAAAAGTATGCTGTGTATTGTGGTTACCCTAGCTGTGGTAACAGAGTTTGTTTGAATCGGTTCCAATATACAATCCATGATGCATCTTTAAAACCAACTGTTGAGTTGAAGAATGTGATAATAGGAAAAAAAACTGTAGAACTTAGGAATTTCTGATTGTAGTATTTCCGGTATGTGCTGATATATCTGCAGTGAAAGCTGTCAGCACAGACAAGATAGTAAATGATGATATCATAATGACAACCTTAAGGTAGAGACACACGTTAGATGATACTTATTTTAAACTCACTTTTTCTCAATAAATTTCACTTTTAGACCCCACACATTATATATTTTCTGTTAGCCCTATATCTCAACATTGTGAAAAATATGTTTATTTTCCGAAATCACAGTGTTTGTGACCATTTCTCTCAAAAATATGCGTTTTTGAGTTTTTTTACCTAAAAAAAATTAGGTGTTACAGGACTAGGGCGACTTGAGATCTTTTAACAGAAATCAACAATTGAGTAGTCTGGGGAAAAAACGGTGTCCCAGATTTTTTCTATTCCCTTTTGTTTCAGCACAATAAGGTGTGAAAGTAACAACTCTGGGTTTTTGAATAAATTACCGGGTTTCGTTCACTTCAGCAAGAATTTCTCTTGTTCTATCAATTTTACCGAAAAAATCTGGGACACCGTTTTTTCCCCAGACTACTCAATTGTTGATTTCTGTTAAAAAATCTCAAGTCGCCCTAGTCCTGTAACACCTAATTTTTTTTAGGTAAAAAAACTCAAAAACGCATATTTTTGAGAGAAATGGTCACAAACACTGTGATTTCGGAAAATAAACATATTTTTCATAATGTTGAGATATAGGGCTAACAGAAAGTATATAATGTGTGGGGTCTAAAAGTGAAATTTATTGAGAAAAAGTGAGTTTAAAATAAGTATCATCTAACGTGTGTCTCTACCTTAAGTGTCACGATGCTAGCAGTTAGCAGTGAAATGGTGACCGAATCACAGACAAAGTGTCACAATGCTAGCAAGTTAGCAGTGAAACAGTGACCACATCACAAGCAAAGTGTCACAATACTAGCAGTGAAATGGTGACCGAATCACAAACAAATCATGGCTTATAAGGAACAAATATGCAACAAAGAAGTGAAACCAGGAAATAATAAAAGGCAAAAGACAAACAGAGTCATTTAATGTGATGTAGATAAACAATCATAGAAGTATAAATTCACCAATATTATTGTAACATTACCTTTTAATAAAAACATGAATATTTCAATTAAATCTCCTAAAAGCACATAGTGCCCTGTTGGTGTAAAGACTTGTGTTCCCTTTATTATTGAAAATTGAATTTGAACACAGCTGATGGAGAGTAGCATGTCAACCTCTTGGTGGTAATTCCACTGTCAAATTGAAACATGTATATCAAGTGAAATTTTTCATTACAAATTTTCCCATTTGAATACATTAACCTTTGTATTTGAACACCTGTTTGGTTGGATTGTGATAAATATTCCGATTTCACTCAAAGGTTCACCTGAATATTGCATTTTAATTGAAAAATGTGAGTCACAGCAACAGTATATGTATAGCTTTCAAGGAATTTGCAGGAAATACTTAACAGTTGTGTTATCTGAACATTTTTGGTGAAAATGTTAATTTTGACGTGTGGGAAAGAAAGTGACTGATTTTATATATCACATTTTTCCCTCATATTCCATCATAGAATTCTGAAAAACATTCACTTATTCTACTTTCTTTACACTATGCTTTCATAAACAATTATTTTCATCTCTATTTTCTCTTGAAAACTGAAATTAAAAATATCAATACAAGTATTGATGTTGTAGTCCATTGTACAAATATCAAATCTGTGTGTCTGTCCATCGTACAAATATTAAAAATATCAATACAAGTATTGATGTTGTAGTCCATCGTACAAATATCAGCAATTCTTAATTCTTATGAGCCGTAATAAAAGCAATTTTTAGGTTTGTTAATAATAGAGTAAAAGTACTAATAGTTTATCACTATTTCTTTTATGTTGTTTTGTACATGCCATTTAAAAAAGGTTACATACAGCTACATTGTATATTGTCAAGTATAAATACAGTCCAACATTTTCATGACGCGCTTTGTGATTTCAAAATGCTACAAAAATAACATATATGAAAAAATGCAGGTTTTCCATTTGCTTTGTATTAATAAAGTGGTCTTTTTTATGACTTCAATTAGATATTTTTAGAACACTTTTTAAAAAATTTGTTCCGTCAGAAAATATCAATGGCAATGTTGAAACTGGTCCATGTGTAGTATGCAATAAGGTGCCTTGCAGTCACAAAAAAAGACATATTTAAGCAGAAATCTCTGACAAATACATCACCTTAACCCTTTCACCCCCATTTCCCTGTCTAGAGGTCCAACTTTACCATAGAAAACAATGGGATTGGTTCAAACCATAGTGATTAAAGGGTTAAAGGGTTAGTAGCTGTAACTTTTGATGACTTTTTCACACTTTTGTTTAATTCTTGTCCAAATCCGTGAATCATGGCTTTTCAACACATTGTCTATACATGTACAATGGACATCTTTTGTTCACATTATTGAGTTCTGGTCCAGACAACAATTCACGTATCAGTTGTAATAATGTAGTTTACAAATGTACAGGCTGAGTTGACAAGCTGAATACTGTGTATTTCAATGTGCTTTGGGAGTAGAACAAGAAAATGTAGTTGACATCATAGATACTCTAGGGTAGAGTACGAGTGTTTACATTAAGAACAATAAAGTGAAAAAATCACAAGTCAGAGCTGCTGTTCGTGTAATGGCTGACAATAACCAGAGACCATGGATGTGACTAGAAAAAATAACCACTTCTAGTTGTATTTTAGACATGAAAATCATGGACAATTTAATTTCAAGCATGAAATTTCAAAATTGGTGACCATTGATAACAAGACTGAAAAACAATAGTATGCTGATACCAAGCCATATTATTGTTTATTGGGGGGGGGNNNNGGGGGGGGGGGGTGTTATGGGTCCATCATCTATCTCTCTAAGACAAGTAGATTCTCACAATGCTGACAAGTTGGTCCATTGTAATTCAAGTATGCCCTCTTGAGGATTAATTGTGCTTCTTGAGCTCCTTCTGCAAGGAGAAGAATCAGTTTATCAATAATCGTCATATGCGCATCACGAGAAATGCTTTTCATTCCATGACAAGTACTTCAAAGGACTTTGTTTGAGTATACAGGTGCATGTACCCTAATAGCCATAACTAACCAGCAAAATTCAATAAAAATCCACGGTTGTCTGGTTTTGTATTTATATTCTATAAGAAATCATTTGTTTTTACCATTCATTACATCTGTATTGTGTTTTGTTTTGATCAACACGTACATGAATGCTTGTATGGTTTCATAATAGGAGCCATGTCTACCAGCAGATGTTTATATTTATTTCAGTCCATTTATTTTGATGCATCTAAATTCTTTGGTACAGAATTAATGTTGTCATATATTCAATAAGAATGATTAGTATCTCAGAGACAAAAGAAAGATCATCTTGATGTAGAATATTAAACAAGGTGTACATACTGGTAGTGTCAGGGGTCATAATAACAACAGTGAGGGACTGTCCCAGATTGTTGCATAAGTTCAAAAAGCGAAATTTGTTCATTTGCAAGGGGAGAGGGTTTGACCCCCATTCAATTATTGAACTTCACTTTCGCACTTTTATTTTGTGATCACTAGTTCTCTTTACATTTTGTGTAAAAATAAACAAAAGCTGCACACTCATACCAACAAATTTTGCTGTAACTGTTTCCAAATTGTTTGTGTCATGCTATGGTTAATAGTACTCAAATTTGACCGATTACTTGACGATGTACATGTGGTAAGGGGATACATATTCTTCAGTGCCTACAGCAAAATGCTACATTGTACTCTCAGGCAGACATCAACATTTCACACTTTTGAAGTTTTGTTTAGGGGGTTTGATCTAAATGAAGAAATTTCATTTCTTGAACTTATGCGATAATTTGAGACGGTCCCTAAGCTGAAAAAAATGAACAATGTTTTCAAATTATTTTACTGGGAATTTCGTTGATGTGAACAATGTATCAACTCAGTGGTGTTGTTAGCTAACAGACATGTCAATAGCTGCAATACCTTCACCCTATCAAAGACACTATAATGTCATGAAATGTCATCTGCTAAAAGTCATCTTCCCATGTATTAAATGCCCCAATACCATGAAGAAAACAGTGACATATACTATACTGAACATTTGATACGTATGTGTGCCCAGTAGCAGTGTTTGATCTACTGTCTATGGTTTGATGCATTGTGGCTCCTTTCAAGGTCACAACATTGATTACATCCACTTTCATTGCACAATGCCATCTCAAAGCTTTTGACATGGATTGAAATTTTGTACTGCGTAGGAATGAGTGACATGGCTACCACATGCTTCGACACTTTCTCAAGGTTCAATACACATTTTAAAGAATTTAGTTTAACACTAGTTACATGTAAAAGTCTTTGTGGTGAGCAATGCTATTTAATGGTATGTATTTGGAATTGTTTATACACTGTAACCAAGTGTTTGGTAATGCAATGTTCCTATAGCCATCAACCAAAAGATGGTAGGTTTTGTGAAATTATCACATACTTCTTATCGATGATTAATCAGCAGTTTAATTAGTCTTTGTCATTTCTCATCCATTTAACGTGATGAACAATGCTGAATATTTCTGCCACATTTTGTCTGACATGAATACAGACACTAAAACATTGCATAATAACAGAAAGTACAGTTGATCACTTAATTAACATGTACATG
>LD359199.1:34489-46204 GCA_001465055.1 Ptychodera flava | reverse complement strand
CATAAATACAATGCAATATAAAGTTTACGGTATATTCTGACGATAAGAAAGGTGTATGTGTTGCTTCAGTGTAATATTGCAAATAAAGTATGAAGGATGAAAAGAAATTCTTAGAAAATGTCACTACAGAAAAATTAGAACAGGAACCTATTAGTAAAATGTCTTACACCCTGTGTTTGTGTTCATTTTCATCCCACAGGGTGCTGCTGTGGATGCAGAACATTTGTCAGAATTAACAGAGGAAGAATATGAGTTTAATTTTGTGAAACCACATCTCAAAGGATTTATACGAATTGATACCAAGTATCTCATTCCGTTCTTTACCAGAAGATTTACAAATGAGGTGAGTCTGTTGATTCATGATAAATTACTCGATGTAAGCCGAATTTATCAAAACTGACAGAATTGGTCAAACTTCCCCAAAAAGTTTTTTGTCTTGGTTCACTTCAACACATAGTTACCCTTCATGAGAAGTTAAAATATGTTTTGAGTGTGAGCCTTCATCGCCAATTTTTGATTAACGGTTGAATGAGTGTGGTAGAGACAAGTGGTGAGACTCTCAAGCTGAATTAATTCAAGCATTATTTGTCTGAAAATTGAGGGTTCATTAGTTACACAAATGGGTCATTCAACTTAACAGAAACTTTTTTATCCAGCTGCAAGTGAATAAGGTAGGATATAGATGATATTGTAATCAAAACAAATGTCATTGTAAAACTAGGAACATGCTGGTTGATCTGTTTGTTCATTTCATAATCTGATGTGAGAATACGTGAATGAAATGAAATCATGTGAATATCTTTTGATTTAATTTTTTGCAGGAATTGAGAGATGGTCGGATACAGATGAAACACCTGACAAATCAGTGGTATTCTGATGTCAGGGGTCCGGCATCTGACACTGATGAAGACGAAAAAGAAACTGAAATATGAAAATATGACAGTTGTGTATGTTAAGCCTTGTCACCACCACAATGTGGTGCACACCCGTTTTATTTTTGTAGATGGGTCGTACCAAGACATGGCATGTAGGGGTGAGAGGGGTATGGTAGATATATTTTGTGTAGAAAAAGGGAGTCGCAATTAGTCAAATGTATCAAATTTTCTAATTCATATTGAGGGTGGTCTGTGTCTGTTGGTTGTAAAGAAGATAGATCAGTATTTGTTTATTTACAGTCTTCTCTAGGCTTGAGACAGTGATATATCTGTAATAAGTGATTTTCATTGCATCCTACATGTCATAATTTTGAAGCTTTTTCCTAGATGATTTCTAAAAGAATGCAGAATTATAAAAATGCTATGTATCATATGAATTTATGTGAGATGCGTTAAGTATTTAACATTATCATGTAAGATATAGCAGGATATATCAAATTGAATTGTTTGATTTGGCTAGATGCCATGTTTTTTCCTTTCCGTGCAAATTGTGATTATACATAACTTTGATGCAGAATTTCTGACACACATGGAACTTTTTGTAGTTTGTGTCATTTCATGAAATTTAATTGACTTGTTCCATCCATACCAAGTACAGGGCAATGATCAAATTTGGGTATTGGTAGTTTCATATAGTTGTATTTCAGCTGTTATTCTTATAGTAAAATGTGAAAACCACTTACCCAAACCATTGCAGTTGGTACACAATTATCTGTCAAATTTTGATTCGGAACACATGGATGTAATTTATATTTTGTTATTTGTTATAAAATAACTTTGATAACTTTTTTAGATATTCACAAAATTTCAAATACCTCATTTTGTTGCCAAAACAGCAGCAAAAATTCTTTATCTTGAGTGGGATGTTCAAATGACATTTAATACTCTTGATTAACCGCTTGATAGAGTCAAAATTTCATTAGGGAAGGATCAAAATCAGTGACATGATATAACTGTACATATGTATACAACTCAAATTTTATGATCAGAGCAATTAGTACTGTCTGATTAGAACTCTAATGTGCAAAATATCACTTGTGGACTATGAATGGACTTTCCGTTTATATATTCATTCACAAAGTTTTGATTGTGAAACTAATTAGAGATAAGTAAAAGTGTAAGGTTACTAGGCAAATGTGTTTATGGTACAAACCTACAATGTTTATGAATTAAAAATTGTTTCCTCAACATTGCAGGATTTAATGTACAACAAATAATTTTGATGACAAGACGATTGTACCTGCCAACTCTAAGGTGTTCTAGTAGTTTATTACAAGTTGATGGAGGTTAACTGCCATGCTTTGGTGTCAAAACAATTTTTGAATTGTCATGTGATCTTCCCAGCCAATCAGAAGGGTATGAAGTGATGGAAAGTGATGATGTAAATGATGAAATGCTGTGACTCATTTCAAGAGTTGTATTTGTATTTGTATCATAGAATGCAATAGTTTACTTCCTCTGCTCTCCCTTTTTTGCTTTGTCAGAATTTTGAAAAAACTAGCCAAGAAGAACAGAATCCTATATCAAGTATTGTCAAATTTAGGTTTCAACCGCTTTACTTTCTGACAAATTGTAAATATTATTGTAAAAATATTATGGTCATCGTGAATTGAATATTTTCTCAAATACTTACAATATATGTTTCCAAAACTTCCAGAGAAAACAAATTTGTGATAGAGTCTTGTGTATGTTTGATTTCCTTGAGTCAGTAGAACACATTGCCGTCTGGACACCAGCAAGCTGCAAATCTCATTTGATCTCTTGGTCTTAGAATATCCTACAAAGTCACAGCTCAGATATTTTATGATGAATGAGAATTATCTCTAAGACACTCAGAAGGAGATGTAAATTTCATCCATTTAGAAATTCAGAACTGTTGGCTGGCGGTCAAAGGTTCTGATGTCGAACAAGATGAAAAAGCATTAAAGAAAGCAGTGATAATACATACTCTTGCTGTGATGTGATAAGAACTCTTATTATTATTATTATTATTCCTTTTTAG
Organism: Ptychodera flava; assembly: GCA_001465055.1. Taxonomy (NCBI): domain Eukaryota; kingdom Metazoa; phylum Hemichordata; class Enteropneusta; family Ptychoderidae; genus Ptychodera; species Ptychodera flava. Next base: position 43,267 of record LD359199.1, on the reverse strand, counting down.
CTGTTTTGGGAAATAAGTATACAGCTGTGGCAGATAATTTCTAGAGTGAAATTTAAAGCAGCTGATAATTTTTGCACAGAGTAAAGAAACAGCACAATCATGCAGACATAGAAATGAAATTTATTTATATAAAGTATTGATATTTTCAAATACAAGGAGAAAAGAATCAAGTAGTCTTAACGGTGAAATATGGGAATATTTGTGCCACAGTCCCTCATCACACCGAGGGACTGTTTTTGTTTCTACATTGGATGAGCTGGTCCATTTTGCAGAAGTTGACCATGGTTTGATAATAAAAGCAAGAGTTTGTGAATATGATGTTACTTTGGCACTGAGGTCTGAACAAAGTAATTTTTCTACTGTCTCATTCCTTTGCTCTGTAAAGCTTTATGAATCCCTATTCTACATGTTTCCCTCCAGACTCATAACAAGATGCCAAACAAACTATCTCCACTGCATACTCATTGTGAAATTAGTGGAATTTTCACATTATTCACCGGAGCTAATAATTTTCAGATACCCATGTACATAACTGCCATAAAGACTTTCTTTAAATGGAACTCTAAGGGTCACTTCTCAGTTTCATTTGAACTTCAGTAATGGATTTGAATCTTTTAGAAAAGTTGACATTTGTCAACAAGAGATGTAACTTGGATGAAATATATCTGCATGGAATAAACTCACTTCAATTGATATGACGTTTTTGTAATTCCAAGTACTTCAGTGTGAGTATGAGTGATTGGCCATTAGGATTTGATGGGAGTGAATTGCATCTTAGGTATGAGGGCGCTGTTTAAGGTAGAATGTTCCTTAGGGACAGATAGTCAAAACCAAATTTTTTTCAATACTATTCATGCCTACCACGTTGAAGCTCTTGGAGTAAGAAAAAAATTTCCCCTAGTTTTTCAAAAAGTGAAAATTTCCACTGGGACATTCCCCCTCCCCCACCCCCCTTTATTCTTAATTTCAAAAGGGAACCATTTAAAGTTTCATTACGGAAAAGTATCAGTCTTTCACGTCTGAGATGCAAACCAGCAGCTGGAGGCTAGCAAACCTGACTCAAAGTATTTTAAGCTAGCACAAGCAATATTTTCAATGACAGGAGTGGCAGTGAGGGAATCTACAGATCTAATGTGGCAGGCAATGACATAGTGTAGAGCTCTGCCATGACCTGAATAGTATTACCCAACCTCCTATCCTATACCCCGGTATGTAATTGTTTCAAATGATAAATCTTGTTTGAACAAATTTCAGGATTTACCCTGTTTTTACTTTGGTGATAGGGGGGTCACCATGTTTTTGAAATGCCCAATGGGGGGTGTGTGTCAGTGTGTTTTTAAATTTTGACATGGCTCATACTTGTGTAAAATGCATTGTGCCAGTCACAAATTTCATCATTCAGTTGCATTTTTCGGCGAACCCTTCGGGCGCGCAACTTTAATAATAATAAGATATATTTTTCAGAACCCCATCCTAGTGCAAAACATTAATATATCAGACATACATATATCTGAAATATCTGTATGTTTAGAATTTTTCGACTCGCCCTTCAGGCACATTTCTTTAAGGTATCAAACTATATTTTTCAGCATGCCCTTCAGCTGCATGACTTTCATATATCGGATATATATATCTGAGATATCTGGATGTTTAATATTCATCAGCGCGCCCTTCGTGCGCGTAACTTTAATTGACAAAACCTGCAATATTGTATTTCTAGGACAATTTTTGCTGTTTGGTTCACAAAATGCCAAATACCTGATTCATAAATTCCCTGTGAGTCCAACTGCAAAAACCTGAGAACCACATTTCACCTTAAGTTTATATTTGGTGAGTAGATGCATACTCAATTGTAAATGGAAATTTGTTCAGATGTAGTTATTATTTACCAAAAGTATACAAATGAACAGCAACACTATAAATTTTTGGTGGCAATCTCAATACCTATGGGTCAGAATTTCACATTTTGGTGATGATTTGTACATCAACACAAAGAAAGACCTCCAAGCCAATAAGTTTTCTTAAATATCATTGCTTGAAATCACCAAATTGTTTACATTAATTCCATACAATACAATATTACAAGAGGACATCAGATTCCTTGCTTTAGTATTGTAGATTATATCACTGATTTTGATGTACCAGGCTGCATGGTGTTGTATATGTCTGTATCTCCACTGCAACACAGGCCAACCATTACATACATTTACCTTTGCATTTGATGGACAAAATGTGTTCAAATGCACTTGGCATTATGACTACAACACTGTATATTAAATATCATACATACACTGAGTCCTGCCACATCTAACCAAATATAAGCAAAGTGTCATTGATGCTATTTTCATGCTTTGAATTGTTTGAAAAAAAAATTAAGAACTTGCCTTCGGCAGATGATGTCTGAGAGCACAAATCATGGAGAATTGTGGGAAACCCTGCTCACTATGCATCAATGGCACCCACCACAAAGCAACCATTTCACGAAGCCTTGAACTGGATAGTCTCAGTAAATAATCATTTTAATTAATTTTTTTCACCACACAGCTGTTGATATATAATATGAATACACTGACAGAAGTGTTCGTCATATATGACAAATTTTACAAAACTGCTTTCTCCTCTCTCCATCATGCATAATTTTCCAAATCAATTAAAAAGAGAATTTAAATGAATGGTGAGCTTTCAAGTACATTTTCAGAATTTTTACAAGTTGTCTAGGAATTTGTTAACACATTGGAGACATTGGTAGACTTCACCGAGGAATCTCTGTTGGTACGATTCATAGTGAATCATGGGAAATCTCCATTACTCACAGTGCTCCATACCAAGTTTCAAACCAATCAGACAACCACTTTCAGTGAAGATTTTTTGATCAAAAACAGGAAAAATTGTTCCAAACACACATGTGCAAATTCATCACGATCTGAACAAACCCTGCCAAACAAATAAAAGCAATCAGACAAACAGTTTCAAAGATGATAATTTTTTAACCAAAAAAGGGAAAAATTGCTCTAAATTTGATGGATGCTGATGCTGGCTGATAACAACCACCTTTCTGATAAGTTCAGCATTGCAGACAGCTGGGCTTGAGGGTCTTTTTATCTAATTTTAATATATCTGAATCACGACATATTTTCTTCAGAAATTAAATGCATGTATTGTGATTTCAAGCGATTTCAAATATTGTATTTTATTATCACTGTTATCTTTTTCTGAATTCACTACTCAGCATTATATACTGAAAGCAATGCCACACTCGCTATCTCCTTACAATGGTCACTTTTTCTGGGTCCCTTGAGTGACCAACATACACAGGTTTGGCTGTATTTGCTTTGTGGTTACCAATAGAAAAGTGTGTCCTAGTTACAAGCTCCTTTGAAAATCATCATACACAGATAACATTAATGAAAACAGTACAACAAAAAACATACAGATATTGAATACATAGCTACAAAAAATCATGTAAAAGTTAATGCTGAGCAAAAATTACAGTGCAATGGGTCCATTTTGAACTTTTTAAAATCAATGACAAGATCAATGTAAGTAAAATATTGTCCATTTTCGTTAAAATTTGTCATATCTATTAATTGTAGAGAATTTCAAAATCCTAAAATGACATAAGGGAGGTATAAAATCAAAGCAAGTACATAAAATGGCATTGACCATTTAACCTCTAGAGGGTGATAATCACCATCATGATTAATGATAATGACACATTTGACTGAGATTAATGTTCTAGAAGATGATTTAAGTCACTGTTACATTTTAAAATCATATTATTAGAAACAAAAATCATTTTCCCAATGAATTTTTAACATGCCATGAATAAATTGATGTTCATTGCAAAAATTTATTGACATCTTAAAAAATAATATGAATTCAAAATGGCTGCATAAATCATAACCATAGAACACCATAGCCAGAATTTTCTTAAACTTGACAGGTTTTGTACAATTACATATCTACAGTCTGAGTCAGCAGATTGAAATCTACATCCATTGTTTCATACATTACAAATTCTACTAGAAAACTTCTACTGTTACAGTAGTTCATTTTTATGAAATTGAACAGTACATGGACAAACATACAGATGCCACCGACTCACCATATAAGCTCTTTTTGGTATCTATATACATACCAAAAATATGAGCTAAAAAACCATTACAATCACTTTGTTTTGTGTCAGAGTGACAATATGAAAAGTACATGATGTTAAAGATTAGGGATAATATATAAATTGTTGTAGAAAATCACCTTATCTAATATGTTACATTACTGAATTTTCATGACTATATTAAAGGTACTAAAGATTTCTTGTAACAACCTCATTTCTGTTAACGACTGATAAATGGTTAGTGCTAAAGACATTTGGATTGCTTTGGTCACTGCATCTGAAAATTTACTGTTGCTTAGCAACTTGAATATGAAGGACAGTAAACAACATGTACATTACATGTGTATCTAAAGGACGGGATAGAAGTTAAAAGACTTTCTAGCTACTGTTACTGTTACAAAACCAAACTTCCTTTGTATCGAAAATGTGACAGCTAGTGGTAAAAGGCATTTGGTAGTTTCTAGCCAGGTATTAATTAATTTCAAGATTACTTTAGATGCACTTTTAGCTATATGTTACAGCGACTCCACCAAATTCATAAATGGTACACAATGTATTGCTCAGAATGGCATGTGAGTTAACTGAAAACCATGTTGAATAATTTGTAATTTGCATATTTGGCAAACTGGAGAAATAGTTTTATCCCTGGAATAGCTGCAGTATGCGTATTTGATGAATTATGCTAGGAATGTTCATAATACCAACACTTGAGTATAAGGAAGGATATTTGGCAGTTTCATGTGAGTTAGTCACTCATAGCAATATAAAGTAAATTGTGAACAAGATGAAATATCTTGCTAAACAAAAGTGTCATTCACTATTGGGGGCCCTCGCGTATTTTATCACATGATTGGTATGAACATGGCAAACTCCACACATTTACATGTATCTTTTAAACACAGAAAATTCAGACTCAATTTTGACACAAAATTTATAAATAGTAACTACAAATACCCTATACCCTATGATATGCACAAAATCAAAAGTACATGTAATTTAGCACATGATATTTTTAACTACTTTTCACAGAGAGTTTGTTGTCCATTCCCCTCTCATTCACCAGATTTTAGTTCTGACAATCAATTTATAGATGTATCACAAACGACACAAACTGAAACATGCAGACATATTCAGTGATCACCTGTTTACAGAAATTAAGGGCTAAACCAGCAGGGAGATAGATGTATATATTTATATATTTATGTACAGATGACAGGTGCTGCCTTCTCCTGATACCTAAGCCTGTATATTCAAATGGTAAATGAGAAATGAGGAGAAAGCTAAAATAATTCATAACATATACCAGTAAGATATGGATCATTTAATAAATGTTTCTCAGCGATTGTTGATTCAGAAATAATTTTACAAATTAAAAGAAACATTTGAATTACTCAGACACCTTTTAGGTGTCCTTGTATTTTCTGTATATTTGAGATAATTAACATGATTGATGTTTACCCAATTGATCACATGTTCAGGACAAAATGAATTAAGTTGATTTCTGACCATAAGCAACTTACATTTTGCTAAGTTTAATTTCAACAATTATCTCCCTGAATGAATTCAGTCAGTTTTAAAAATTACATCACTGCATAAGCAAGCTTATACTCTAGGTCACATAAACCCATAGTTTTTGGATTTTGATTGGAGTCAAGCTCTTTGTCAACATGTTGGTACACAAAGTCTGCGATCTTTGTGAACAACACACATTTTTCAGATTCTAGAGACCTTCTGTATGTTTCACAATGCCTGCATGTATTACCAAACTCACATGTCTTGGCTCCCTGTAAGCCAGCAACTATGTACTTAGTGAAAACACTGTGTTTCTGGTTGGTGTTCATTTGATTGGCACCCGCTGCTTCTTCATTTCTATCTCCAGCAGCCCACATCCTGAAACCGCTACCTTGTTTAATAGACATGCAATATTTCTCATCATCTTGAGAAATACTCTCGTCAGCCTGTGCTTCTACATCGCAAATATTCTCATCAGCTTGTGCTTCTGCATTGCTAATGTCCTCAGTGGCATGTTCATCACCACCTTTGAAATCATACTTCATAGGACACATATGCACTGCAAAGCAGCAATCAAGAATAAGCAGCTTTCTTCCTGATTTGATATCCTCCAACAACTTTGACAGCTCACGGCGACGCAAGCTTTTGCCACAAGAACATTGAAGGTTTCCTTGCAAACTGAATCTATTGTGTCCACTGTAATAGAATATCACCAAGGACTGTTTTGCATGTTCCTTTGACAATTTTGCGACTCCTTTCAAAGTTCCTGTAATTTTTTCATGTGTGGCGTCCTTTCCAAGCAGTAAATGGGCATTCTGTTTCCTATGAGGTTAAATATGGAAATGTAAAGTAAAAACCATTAAAACATGGCAATCAAAACAAGTGATAGTGTTTTAAGGATAGCTGAAGTTTTCGTTGTAGGATACACGATTAATTAGTATACTTTAATTTTAACTGACATTGTATAATCTAGTTCTAGGTTTCCAAAGTCTTCCAAGGGCTAATAGGTATGACAAAGCAATGATAAACAAATCCTTAGGAAAAATACATGGATAGTACATATACTATATAGTCATACATCTTGTTAATTTGTCAACCACTTTCTGTTCGGTGACAGCCGGATACGATAAACTCAATATGATTAAAGCCCGTATAGCTGCAAATTTTAATGCATTGTTTTCATTATTTTATTTTTAAACCAAAGTTGGTTCGTGTAAATGTGCTAACTGAAGGAAATGCTGATTTGGACCATGCCTAAGAGTTTTAACAGGCTGAATAATAAATGGGTGCTGCACTCATAAAATGGCACCCCATGGAAGAGTAAAAAAACCCACAGCATTACCTGCACATACACATTGTGATCATACAAGAAACAAGCATTGTGCCATTTACTTGAATGCACAACACACGATGGCCAACATTTTGTTGTTGTAATCTTTATTTTCTCTGTCATACGATTAGTTTTTGAAAATGGTGGGAAATCAATAATCATTATTATGATGTTAAAACGTTTGAATTTACATGCCACTTTCAACACTTATGGCAGTATTATACACTTTTTCAGTCTTTAATGGTCTTATTCAAAGAAAACTCTTGGAAAACTAAGGATATTTTGACATCGCTTTATTACACATTCACAGCTATTGGGGCTTTAATGTACTATCAATAATGTTCATTTATGCAAATTTGCATTGACTTTTTCCCATAACACAAAATTTAACTTTATTGTACAGCAATACTTGAATTTAACATTTTCTATCACAGCTTTGCAGATCATCATGACTCAAATTCATATTCATGTTGCACCATTAGATTTTAACTTTGCAATAAAAAATAACGTTACATTTTCATCTACAGTATGTTATAGTTATTCAAACAGAATGAAAAACGTAAGACAGCTTACTCAATAGCACCAATATTTGGATCTGTGAACAACCGGTGTATCGCTTTAGCATCATTTTTATAAACCTCTCCACCAAGACCGACAGCTATAAGGTAAGTGTTAACACCTATAGTGAAAAAGTGAAATCAGAGTGATACTTTTATGGCACTTTGGTTGACTTTGTTTTTTGTACATATAAATTACCAGTATCATTTCTGAACAAAAAGGAAACTAGTGACCAAGCAGCCAATATAGCTCCATTGTGATCTTTAAGATAATTAAGATAATTGGTGTGGCTGGTTTGTCAATTAAGGGAATACTGATGAACATGGGAAATAATTGAATATCTGATGCAATTTCTGAATATCCCTTTGATTATTATTTTTTATGGGAAAGTCCAACCTGTGATCATTAGCATACATCAGTGCTGGCTGTGACTGCTAGCACACTTTACCTGATAACATTTAACCATAGCTCAACTGTCAAGAAAAACATTTTGTTTGACCAAACCAGCAAAAATTTAAAAGAACATAAATATCTAAGTTTATCATAGTTTCAACAAATCTAAATCAGTTACTTTATAACTTCTCCATGCTACATTCATGGGCACCACTGATGATGTCAAAGAAATTATCTAACCAGATAAAAAGTAGTTTTCATCTTTTTCCAAGCATTCTTTGCAGATTGCATTAAAAAGCAATTTGGTGAGTTTAAAATTTTCACTTCAAACACCTAAGAATAGCTAAATTTGTATACTATAGTTGAGTAATAAATGACATGTGGCTACTTTTTATAGTGCATGTGAAAAACCTCAGGAAGAATTAGGGCCGATCAGCAGCCATATTAGATTGTATCACGAAGAAATCTGACATGCATATATGAAGTCATAATGCGTTACCAAGTTTGAATGAAATTGCTTCATCTATATGTGAATATTACATCTTGGAAAAATCAGAATAAAATGGCTGCTTGGTGACCATATTGGATCCTATTGCTAAAAATATCCGACATGCATACATGTATGTACATGTATATCATGGTGATTGGTCCCTGTGGCAAATTCAAAAGAAAATAGTCAGTACAGACATGTCTGTTTATAAATACCTTGAGACCTTCAAAATTGGAACAAAATAGCCACCTGGCAGTCATATTGCATTTTACCATAAAACAAGTCATCGTTGATGACACAGTCCCCACTTGTTAGTTGATACTTTGATTACAAGTCCTCAGAGAGGATAGAATCCTCTTCATTAATTAGGTCTGTGATAAA
>LD359199.1:8478-33368 GCA_001465055.1 Ptychodera flava | reverse complement strand
AGTAATCCTTGCACCAAGTTTGAATGAAATCGCTCCTGGCATCTCTGAGATATCTGCGTGAACGGACGGACGGACGCACACACGGACGGACGGACGCACGGACGCACACACGCACACACGCACGGACATGACCAAACCTATAAGTCCCCCCGGACGGTGTCCGTGGGGACTAATAATCCTATGTTCATATGGATCACACTATATTGCCTTTGAGGTAATTAAGGTCGAGAGAAATCAGTCAAGGCATGTCTGAGTAATGGCTTTATGAGAAAAATGGAAACAAAATGGCTGCCTGGCAGCCATATTTGATCATATCAAAAACAACTGTATGCCAGTATTACGAATTTACCTCATTTGAAGTTTAAAAAAAATTGATATGAGCATATGTTAGAGATATCCTCTCAGACAGATAAACAGAGCCCTATCTGCAAGTCCCCTTGGCCTTCATCCACAGGGACTAACAAACGACAGTATTATATATAGCACAAAACTTACTCAAAGACACAATTGGTCTCACATTGTGCGTCTCATTGATTTATGAAAAAGGATCCAGCTTAGTGTGCGGATAAGGGAGATTCATCAATTAATTCTGAGAAATCCTGCTTATTGGAGAGCATCATTAAATAATTTCACATGAATATGCAAGTCATAGTTTTATCCCTGTATTAAATTTAAAAGAAATTGGTCAAAGAATGCTGGTCCAGGAGTAATTGCTGTGGACATGAAAAAGATAACAATATACCGTATGGTAATGACCATTTGGTGGTCATATTTGATGGAATCGCAAAATTGAGCCAAGCTTTTGTCTGCCTAAGTGTGATGGCCTTGTGTCAAGGTTGCATGATATCGGTCAAGGCAGGTCTGTATAATGGCTGTAAGCATTAAAAAAAACGAAAACAAAGTGGCTGTCTGGTGGCCATATTGGATTGTGTCACAAAACCAATCTACTTGCATCTGTTATTCCATAGTTTATTATCCTCATACCAAGTTAAAAAGATATTGAACAGGGTACATGTATGTCTGAGATATCTGCATGGACACACAAATGCACACACGGACATATGTAACTTCTAGCAGATGAATAATTATTGTTTTGACTTATTTCCATGAAAAATGATTGCCAAAGCATTGATATATTTTTTCAACCAATAACCTTGGCAATTTTTCCTAGATAATTTCCATTGAAGATTATGATGGAGTGATTTATGAGTTGAATATTTAAAGCATGCACAGTCACTGAATCATTTCTATTGATACAGTAGAAGCTGTAAAATATGATACCAATTCGTACTTACCAATGATGGGCCTTGTCATGCGATGTGTTGGACACATCAGAGAGTTTTTCCTGTGATTCTTCATACAGACTGTACATACTACATTGCACTCACAGCCTAAAGGCAAAGACTGGCCAGCTGTAACAACAGATCATTGATGTTAGTACTGGTGAACAGGAACTATGTTCATTGGAGGAATGACATGATATCTCTCTTTGTAAATACTGCCATGTTGTTTGCTAAGGTTTGAGAATGTTTATAGCGATACACAGTTTAGAGGAAAGATATACTTACACTAAAAGGTAAATGCATTTCTGATCAAAGCAAAAACGGCCCAGGATTGGAAGGCAGAGAAAGCAGTCTGAGAGTTCTTTTTGAGACAACTAAGTGTCCCAGGTTCATGATCCTATTTTGAGGACTTAAGTTACACTTCATTCATAACACACAAAAATAATGAACCAGTGACCTAGGATCTATCAGTTTCTGATGACAAATACTCACTGCATAGCCATGCCCAGTCAGAACATATTCAAAGGTGACTGAGATGGCTATTCTGTTCAATTTGTTGAAAAAGAATTTGTATAAACAACTTGTAACAAATTGACGAAAGAATTAACCAAACAACTTAGATTGAAGATATCATGGGATACCAACAGAAAACTGGTGATAAAGGTCATAGTCACAATCCGATGCAAGTCATGTTGTAATAGGTTAAATAATGAGCAAAAATGTGAAACAAATTTTAATGCCAATTTTGATACAATATGATAACATACAACACGATAAGAGAAGTGTCCAAAGCTAGTGGTACATGTATATGGGAAAATTGTGCAGAAAATGGAGATTAGCCCTAAATTCTGATAATGCAAATTTAATCCAATAGTGTTTTGGAAATTTGATTAATTTATTATAGAGTAGTTGTCATATACTTTATTCATACCTGTTGCTTTGATTCTAAAATAGTTAAACTACATATGGATATTGTGCGTTCACCTTGATTTTAATACAGTTTAGAAATGGTGATGCCATGCAATAGATTTTGACCAAATTCTATTATGATCTGTTGACCAGGAACTTTTACCAACTGATTGATAATAAGCAGCTTAAGGACCACTACTGAGTTAGCATGAAAAGAGAGGCCAAGAAAAAAGTGCATGATCAGTTTGCTGTAAATTGCTACATATCTTTTGCAACAAAAATAATTTTATCTCATAAATTAACTGTAGCAAGTTTAATTTCATCAGCTTTGGTCAAGGCCTTCTGGCTTTTAGTGAATATTGAGAAAATTCATTTACTGTTTGTCTCTATCATTTGCTGCCCCCACCTTTCTCACCCCAATCCTCCTCAGCAAGGTATTGTTTACTTATAGAATATTAGCCTATCATTTGCACATGAAGGCTATACCACATTTGTACCCTTTTGCAAAGTTTGAACAAAACAATGCAATGTCATTGTCATTAGGGAAAGTTTGACAAAAAGTATTTTCAGGAAACTTTAATGGGATTTATGATCAAATGTAAGAACCTTGTGTAAACCAAATCCTTTCAACAAATCTCAAGAGAGTCAGTCAGAGGAAGTTATCTGACCATTACCATGACAAAAACAGACAAGTTAATTGACAGTAGGACGGATAATGACAGAGAATAATATATGTTTCTGATATGCTCTGTTGCTGACAGTGAAGGCAATTACATATTGCCATATTTGGCCCTATGAGTTTATTTATATATATATGATTATAATTCATATTATGTGATTATAATTCTGGATAGATTACAAACCTTTCATCTCAGTGAGGCACATGATACATTCCTCGTTTGCATCATCTGACTTGAGCAAATCTTGTATGTCTGCTTCAGCAGCCAGTTCCTGAAAGATTCATGTATGTGTACATAAACATTGAACATGGACGCAAGGAAAAAGTAAATTCAGATATAGTTTTGTGATTCCACACTAACATAAATGGTTTAACGAAAAAAGTGAGACTCATTCTCACATTTGGTTTACTTCTGATGTATGAAAGGAAATACTAATGAAAAATAATGCAGTAAAACCTTGTTATAGGGCACCTTACTTATGAACATACTAGTAATCCAAATACAGAAATGCAAACTGCCAAATCAAATGATGTTCAGCAGAGGCTATGCTAGAAATAGTAAAATGTCATGGAAATAAAAATTGAAAGAGGCTAAGCCTATTTCAATATTGAGACTGCAATTTTGAGATGATCAGCCAATGGCATTGTAGCTACGTCAGACTGAACTGGCATAATAGCAATGCATGGCGTAATACCAGCTGGCAAGTGAAATATGACATTAAACTGGTCCAACAATCATTTCCATTCAAGGTAATACATTACCAGGTCCATGGGACATTTGTGATTTACAAATTTAAGTAGGACCATCCTGAACCACTGACAATTAGTGGTAGTCCTTTGAAAATATTTTTATGGTTGATGAATTGTTTTTAAATTAGCATATGCTCATGTATAGTAACAATCTCCCTCCCCATTCACATACAGACATGCATACCAAGCATAGATAAGACATACTTATCTGTTGACAGAAGAACATGCATGTAAGAAGATAAGCACCAGACATATATTTGAAATAGATGAATTTACATAATTTCAGGGTACACTAAACATCCTGACAGAGTAATTTCAAACAAGTCATCGTTGTTGACACAGTCCAAACTTGTTAATGGGTACTTTGATTACAAGTTCTTGGAGAGGATAGAGTCGTGTTCATTAATTGGGTCTGTGATTGAGAATGAATTCAATGGTGTTGAAAACATAAAATCAATGTGGACTGTCACCCTAATTAACAAAAGGTCATTAAAAAGTCAATTAGTAATTAATCAACAGGATGCTGCCAAACATTTTTACATTCTACTATAACACTTGACTGATTATCATGTCTACCACATTTCATAAATGATACCGCCAAGTGTCAATGAATTGTATTACAACACTGTGAGATCAACATCTGTACAAAGTTCATCAAATTGGATGAAGTGTTTATGGACAATATCAATCTTATTAGTAAAGTTTATTGCATATGTAATTAAATATTGATTAACATGACACTGCATAGTATTTTTATTCAATGTTAAAGCAATAGCTCAACGTCTGTACCAGGTTTCGTGAAATTTGATGAATAATTTCTTGACATATCAGACTAATTACGAAAATTCATTAAATATGCAAAACAGCAGTTAATTGACATGACACAACTTCATAATCAATGCACGCCATTACACCACCAAAAGATCAACATCTGTGCCACATTTCATCAAATTTGATGCAACATTTCTAGATATATCACACTATATAAGTCCCATTATCATTTTCTGAGACCAGTTCAAACATACCTCAAATTTTTTACACACGTCTTCCATCTTCACTCTTTTTTTCCTTGGCTTTTCACGAAGACAAGAAGCAATGATTTCTGAAAATTTGTAAGTTATTTCTCCTTCTCCATCTTGACCATGGATTGGCCAGCCCTACAAATGAACAGAGTGAAGGTGTGTCAAAGTGATCACAGAGAAACATTATTCATGCTCATATTAATAATGAAGCAAGACAGTCTGTATTAACTTTGAAAGTACATTGTGGTTGTCGGACTCATAGTATGTAAAGATACCACAACTGCTGATGGTACAAATTGCAGGTTGTACCACTTCTTGTGCAAGAAAGCAAATTTAATACTTTGAATACAGAATAGTTTGAAAATGAGAAAAGACATATGGAATGAAAATACCACTGTGATACAGCTTATTCAAGTGATTATTGAAAAACATATTTTGCTGCCAATGTGAGGAAAGATCACAAAAAGAACAGGTTCATAAGAGCAATTAGGGCCATTTAACATGTAACCACAGTCAAACACTTTACCAGAGTTGCAAGCCAAATCTTGCAATGGTATTCAAGAGGTTGGCACGAAGTCTGAATGACCAAATATATCATGTCACTAGTAATAATAGATCTTCATATATGTGCTGCAGCATACCCTTCACCACCACCAGCAATAAATGATCTGAAATCATAATTACCACAGATGTATCTGCCAATTCACACAACTCTTCAGCATTAGTCAAATAACCCTCATCATCCCAGCTATTATGCATTGTAGAATCAGGATCATCTTGATTGTCATCATGCGCCAGAACACTTGTTAGTAACTCCAACAATACTACAATGAAAAAATGGAAGAAAAGGAAGTTGTATTTAATGTTATTTTTGAAAAAATCCCTTTATTTTGGATCTATGAAAACTTGTTTTCTTCTTAATAAAGATGAAGATTTAATGAATTATTTCTTCAGGTCTTGACTTCTAGCTTGCTTATTTTTATTTATTTATTTTTTTTGGGGGGGGGGGTGCAATATTGTATGCTGACCCCTAACACAGGCTTCTGCTATATCCTGTCTTTTATCAGTTTTTATCAGTGTGTTTTCATCAATTGTTTATATACACATAGCAGACATAAGCATTTTAATTGCGGCCACAAGGTTCGGTGTTGCAGTTAATTTGCATTGCGGTCTAGATGTTCTGTTTTGTGCATTTTAATCGCGATCTTAAACGTTCCATGTTGCAGTCGATTTGTATCGCGGTCCTCGTGGTCTAGTATTCCCCGTTGTTCTTCATTTTAATCGCCGTCCCAACAACGTGTTCCGTGTTACTGTCGTATCATGGAGGTAGAAATCTACCTCCATGATTTGTATCGCAATCTCTATGTTCCGTGTTGTTGTTCATTTTAATGGTAGTATAGTCCCAATGTTCAGTGTTGCTCAGTGTTCCCGCTAAGGCTTATTTGCGCGCCAATTGCGCAGTGTCTCCGACTGCTCTCGCAGTGAAATTTCATGTTTTGCGCAACTTTAGTCTCAGTCATTTCGATCGGTAGTTTTGGAAACGATAACTCGGGGCGAAATGTGCGATCTCGGCGTAGATTTTACTTCCGCGTTTCGGGTTTAGCGCCCGTTGGTGGCGCAGTTGCCACCAACGTTCATACCCGAATCACTACTTCCAAACGAAGGCCGTGTTTGCAATGAATTGTGGGAAATAAAGCTCAGGTCACGGGGTCATTCGTGCCAAAACGCTCAAATCGTCACATGTGGACGCACCACATACACACCGGCAATCCACATCGCGCAGACTGAACCTTGCCTATTGCTTGTTATTTTGCTATAGCTTGTATTTCCTCACAAAGTGACCACACACTATTCATAGATGCTCCTTAGCTTTGTAGTCTGTTAAATCGATCGATTTTCGGCTCGATCTATCGATCCCGTACTCGATCTGCGCGCAACCTAAAAGGAGCAGTTTCTAGGTTGCAGTGGCGCGCAGATCGAGTATGGGATCGATAGATCGAGCCGAAAATCGATCGATTTCGCAGACTACCAAGCTAACGAGCATCTGTGTGACCATTCCTTCACTGACGACAGTGCAATGATTGTCGACACGGGCGTTGCGGCCGGTTCGTAACTGTGTATGTATGTGTGAGCGATATGATATACAATACATGTAGTTTGAACATTGGCAATGGATCGAGAGAGTCACCATTGCATACTTCAACTATTACTTCTGTCGCTTGTAAACTGGCATTCAGATGTCAAACCGTGAACCCATATCGGGCAAAATATTGAAAGTACTGTCAGTGTCACATAGGCCAAGTTGGCCAAAATGAAATACGTTTTTGACGCCGTGATTTCCCAGTCTATCTCTGTTATTAGGCCTACCACCCCAAACCCATTGGAGGCTTTCCCGCAATGAAGCATTATTTCGCCACCCAATTATGGTCCCTTAAACCTTTCACAGTGACATTATATGACGTAGTCTCAGAAAGGATGATGCTATTTTTCCACAACAAATACTTGAAACGTTGTACAAGGTACCCACTTTCAGCGTCCGACCAGCAGCTCGCGCTCTTCAGGCCGCTAAACTCACGTCTTGAACCTTGGAAATCGTTACATGAGTTTATCTGCCCCGTTCATGCAGGAGTAGATGGCCTCAGGCATAAAATGACACCGCTATAAAAATCATCAAACCTTCTATATGTGGCATTTGTTGATTTTAAAAAAAGCCTTTGATTCTGTTTCAGAAAGGGTTTATTTTTAAAAATGCAAAAGTTGTGATTCCATGTATGATAATACTCAGTATAACGTGAAAACATCAATCAAAATTCCAGATTGGTTTCTTTAATTTTTCATGTGTGGGGGGGGGGAGTAAAATAAGGTTGTAATCTTTCATCTACATTGTTTAGCATATTTCTTAACCATCTTCCGAATATATTTGGGGACATTTCTTTCTTTCCCGTTGATATGGAAGATCTAAAGTTAAATTGTATTTTATATGCTGACGATTTAGTATCAAAACTAGACAGATTTGTTTGAATAAGTTACAATCTTTAAGTAAAACCAAAAACAATGGTTTTCAGTAAGGTAACCGTTTAATAAAGAAACAGTCATTTTAATATGAGAAAAATGCAATTGAAACTGTAAATCAGTATACATATTTAGGTAGAGTTTTTACACCAAATGGAAAATTCAAGCAGAATCAGTTTACTCTTAAAAAGAAAGCAATGAAAGCTTTATTCAGCATCAGAAAGTCAATTTTCAGTGAAATGGTGGTGAGTCCAAAACTTTGTCTAAAACTATTGATACTTTAATCATACCAATTCTTTCAAATTACAATTACTGATAATTGCCTTGAAGGTCTTAAGTATGTCTTATTACAGATTTATCTTGGAAGTGAGTAAATGTACCCTACTTGAAGGGATGAGAGCGAAGTTGGACAGATTTCCATTAAAGATCTATCTTTATTTGTCTATTATTAAAATATTGGTGTCAGTTAAATAGTTTGACAGGAGATCATATTCTGAAACAGGCGTTTCAAGAAAACAGCGATATAAATTCTCCTTGGGCAAATTTTATTCTTTGTATTTTGGGAAGTTACAATCATATGAATGTTTTTCACTCAAAAGAGTGATATCATATACCCAGTTAAACAAGAAAATAAAAAGGAAGATACCTAGGGATCACTTGTAAGGAGAATATGTCAATTGATACAAGAAAAATTGAGGTTGTGAGAAATTATGTACGTACAGAACTTTCAAGTCTGAATTTTATTTTGAAAGAATACCTGAACAATTTGTCAAGGTTTACTCTTCTCAGAGCTCTATCGAAATTCAGATTGAGTGATCATAGTTTAAGTATTGAATAGGAATAGATGATGAGTTTCATGGTACAAATTTTATCACAGAACGAGTTTTATTGTTCTAGGAAAGTGGGTTAGATTTCTCCACTTGTTCACTTGTTTCTCCACTGTTACACAAACGGAAAAGGCTCTTAAATCTTAAAAGGGGTTTACCTATGGAGTATAGGTCTTGATAGGGGACCCTATATTCTTGAAGAAGACAGATCTGTGCTCGACCCTCCAGTAGCATTCTCACTATTTGTTAACTGTACAACTTGAATACTATATATATGTAGTCCAATTTAAAGTTCAGTTTTGTACTTTGTCCAATTTTGGAAAGTGCCATACACTCTCTGCTAGTGTGAGTTGAGTATGATAAAGATTGTCGATGCAAATGGAAGGCGGCACTTGCTAAACTATACGTCACAGTCCAAAATGGACGTAATACGTCCATGGTCCGATCTTCTCTACAACTAAAATCACAGTCGACAACAAATAGTTTTTAATTCCGATATATGTATAATACATTCATTACAAAAGTTACATATGATAAACAACGGAATCAAACCAAGACGTGAGTTTGCCGTGGGCTGGATGCGTTTAATACGAATGGCGACTTTGCCTTGGGGCCGGGTTGGTTGCGGGGCTGGGATCTCTTGTATCCTGAAAACCGTTATGAACCAAGAAAAAATCACTAAAAGAAACAATTTTGATAGTCTGTATTTGTTTCTCTGTTATGGATCTCGTGTTTGTGTTAGTGTCAGTTCTGTATCATGTGTGTTTCATATTTTCAAACCAGGTCTAGGGCTAGGCTGGGGTTGCCCCGCACGTTTACCTTCATAAAAGATAATATGGAAAATATCGCCCTAGATGTGGAATTTTGTCGTGATACAAGTCGACAGACGTTTGTCTTGTACGCGCATGAAAGTACGGTATCTCGACGCTGTTTGTTTTGATATTCAAACACCCTGCATGCATGCGTACGTACGTTGAGGCCGCGCCGCGGCACATTTTGGCACGAATGACCCCTATGACCTCAGCGATATTTCCCATAATGCAATGTAAACATGTCTGCTCCTCGAAAGTAGTGATTCGGGTATTGTACGTTGTGACGTACCTCAGTAAATTAGCATATACATGAACGGACCCAGCTGTGAGACAATAATCCGACGTATCTCAAGTTGCGCACCCTCTTGAAACCTCAGAGGGAACACTGGTGTTGCTGTTCATGCAGCTGATTTGCATCGCGGTCCCAACCTTCCATGTTGTAGTGCATTTTCATCACGGTCCCATGAACGTTTTATGTTACTGTCGATTTGCATTGCGGTCCCGACGTTCCGGGTTGTAAACTAGTGCATTTTAATGGCAGTCCCAACGTTCAGTGTTGCTGTTCATGCAGTTGATTTGCATCGCGGACCCAACCTTAAGTTTAGCAAGTAGTGAGGTAGGCTCAGCCGATCATTCGAACAAGAATGGACAAGCACATGATGGTTCAAACACTCAACACTTGATGGGAACTTGAAAAATTGACAGTTGAGCCATTCACGCTCTTGCTGCTGACACAGCCACCAAAAGAACAACGTCTTCCCATAGTGAAGGAGGACACTGTACTGATTATGTAAGCGGAAACCCTAGAAGTTACCCCCCCATGGGGAACTTACGGAGGTGTGAAATACTTACTTCCCATTATGAGACATGGCATCAGGCAAACTTAAGAAAGCCGAAAAAAGTTGACTGAAGAGGCTTGGGGAACATATCCACATTGCATTTTTGTTTTGCCATATTTCATAATCACGCATGCTAAACGAAAAAAGAAATGAACATAACTGTTTTATAGGCCATCAACTGTATTTCTGTGTTTTGCAACATGGGCGTTTCACCAGACCTTTAACTTACAAATGAAACCCTAAGAACCTTAGTTTGATGGGTAA
This sequence comes from Ptychodera flava, assembly GCA_001465055.1. Lineage (NCBI taxonomy): Eukaryota > Metazoa > Hemichordata > Enteropneusta > Ptychoderidae > Ptychodera > Ptychodera flava. The sequence continues at coordinate 22,971 of LD359199.1, read as the reverse complement.
AATATAGACTTACCCTTCCCAAAGCTGTATGAGTCACAAAGGACATCATACTTGAGTAGACCTTTTTCTAGAGCAGGGTCTCGGTAACCAATAGTTCCACAGCTTGAGAGTCCTCTACCTGATGATAAACAGATTACTCATGCTTAAAGGGACAATTTTTTCATGAATTTTGTTCGACACGAGATACTACTTAAATTGTTTGGCATGTTGGAAAATAATGAATAAATGGGTGACCATGCGTATGTTCGACCCCGGTTTTAGACAAATTAAATGAAACCATCGCGAAAAAGAATTAATGGTCATGACCATTTATTCATTCTCGCAATAATTTCATGTATCGTGTCTAAAACTTGGGTCGAATATATGCATGGTCACCCATTCTTTCAGTATCTTTCAACATGTCAAACAATTTAAGTAGTATCTCGTATCAAACCAAATTCACGAAAAATGGCTGACTTTGTCCCTTATATTAGCAGCTAAGTCAGAGAGAGAATCATTCCAAAAGCCTGCTTCCCTGTCATGTCTGAGAATTAAGCTCCCAAATGGTGAGGGGTACTCTGATCACTTTACCATGAAACCACTAGGTACATTACACAGTATTTATGTATGCAATACATGAAGCCATTTATATATTATATTTCTTACCTGTTGTGTTCCAACATTAATACTTATTCTCAATAAGAAACAAATTCAAGGACACTTTTTATTTCTTTTTCTCTATTGCTATTTCTTATGATGTGTTTTATTGACTGTTTATAGTACAGCTGTAAAATGGCACAAAGAGAACTTCAAAATTTATTTTGCGTATTTCATCACAATTTGAATAAATCTGATTAATTTCACCCTGTATCTCTTCATGCTGGTGACATTTACTGTAAAATTTTACAGTAAATTTCAAGTTATACATATAAAAGGGAAACCATCGTCGGAACTGCGCATGTGCGAGTTTCTTGTTTACAAACAATGTATTTCATGCACAATATCTAGTAGCAACTCATCATCATAGCTGCAATATTTAAATTATACGAAGTTGATTATGACAGACATGTTTTAACTTTCATCAATCGTCATTGTACCTCAGATACAGTGTTTACATTATTCGTATAGGTACCATACGACCTTTGAGCGCAGTCTGTGTTCGCGCTGCCCATTCGCCACGTTCGCAAATGCGAATTGAAATCGGAAGTGGCGAACAAAAATCGATCCTAATTCGCCACAGTGGCGAAAGTGATATTTGTTTAAAAAATTCCGCAAAATAAGCAAAATCGTGGGTTTTTGTCAATCTTTTGTTGATCTGCGCTTCTCTTTCGGCGATTCGCGAAAAAACCATATCCACTTCCGTATTGTTCTCTCCTGTGTACGCAATTGCCATCGAGCCAAGTCTCGCGAGAGATTTGACGTTAATATGTATAGTGTACAGCATGCACATAAATGACTATCGCGAGAATTGAAAATATAGGCAGACGCAATGGTTCTACTCCGGAATAAAAAGGACGCGATGCGTTCTACAGACTCAGTACGCCCAATAGATCACGTGATGCCGGTACAAACTAACCCACATGTGTACAAACGCGTATGGAATTACACGTACGTCTATGCACATTTGCGCACATGGCTTTGTTTGTACCGTGGTCGATTCGAATTCCGGGTTTGGCCTATTGAGCCCTATTCTCGCGATAAATTTGACGTCATTTTGTCTAGTGTACAGTAAGCAAAGTGAACACTCGCGAGAATTGAAACTTATGCTACAGCAGACATACGCATTTAAATCGCGGTCACAACTTTCGGTGTTGAAATTTATTTGCATCACGGTCTAGACGTTCCGTTTTGCGCATTTTAATCGCGGTCTTATTTTAATGGCGGTCGATTTGCATCGCGGTCCTCATGGTTCCGTATTGATATCATTTACATGTAAATTGCCATCTCAACGACGCATTCCGTGTTGCTGTCGATTTGCATCGCTGTGTCGACGTTCCGTGTTGTTGTTCATTAGAGGTTTAGTTAAACCTAATTACGTGTACGTCTGAAGGCACACAGTGGCGTACGCGTATCCGTGCTCAGTTGTGATTTTTTGGGTTGATTTTGCAGTATTGTTTTTTTCAGAAACATACGAAATTTGTGTAAGTTTTAAGAAACAATTAATTTCTCTACGCGAAGACTATTCAAGCTTGTATCCTCGCTTAAAATTTAACGATTTTCTGTAATACAGTCACTTATTAAGGAAATCTTTGTGACAGCTTCATATAAAAAATTGAATTAGACGCCAACATTTCATTTAATCATAGCACGTACGTCTTGTACCGGTGAACTCTACAGAATTTTCTGATATCAAAGATGCTTGCTATTTACAATGATACTCATACTTAATGAGATTTCCTGTCAAAATTCCCGGAAATCATCAAGAAAATCTAAGAATTACTTCACGTAATTATGATTACACGTAGAAGTGTCATTTGATGACGTTCCGAACGTCAGTGCCACATGTACGCGACGTCTTGTATAACGTGACAAAGACGCTACGTGTACTGATTGAACGTAATTACGTGTAACAAACTTCTATTTTAATCGCAGTCCGAACATTCAGTGTTGCTGTCATGCTGTTGATTTGCATCGCGAGCTCAACCTTGCGTGTTGCAGTTCATTTTAATCGTGGTCTCAACGTCCCGCGTTGCTGTCGATTTGCATTGCGGTCCAGAATCATGCAATTCGCAGTGTTACAATGAAGGCAATTGGATACAAGGTTGATGTGTTGATAGTTTGTTCTTGTGCATGCGCAACCGACACTGGAGATAATAGCACTATAGAAAGCTCTGTTTTCGTAAAAATGTGTGGCTAATAAAATTTGTCTGTGGCTAATAAAATTTGAAACTATTCGCCACAGTGGCTAACAGCTTTCCAAACCCAGCGCTAACACAGGCAGTTCCGACGACTGTATCCTTTTAACTGTCATCAATGGCATTTACACAATTAATAATGTATGCAAATGGTGGAATAGACAAGAAACTGAGATATCAGGGATTCTCTGTAACTTGGCATGGGCATTTGATGAAACAATTATTACCAGATAACACCTGTTCCTGTATTGTATCAGCATTCATGTCATCTCTATTGAATCAAACACTCAATTTTGTCTCATGTCTGAGGCAGCACAAATACCTGTTCTAGACTTGTACATCTTGTCCTTTTGAATTTCTCGTGCAAGACCAGTATCGCCCAAAAATGGCCGTAACTGATGATCAAGGAGTACATTTGCAGATTTGATGTCCAGATGTATTATCTGTTGCTGTCTGAAATGTAGAGCATTTCATAAACATCAGTACTGACATGATGATGTACTTGTATAAGACACTGTTGACTTCCCTGGTGGCCTTTCTCAATATAGCTGACTTGGGGCATCAAACTTACGATTTACTTTACCTTTACCTTAAAATGTACGCTTCTAGTTCTTACAATATTATAATAGTGTCCTTGTGTCACTTGTTCTAAATGACTGCCTACTACAGTGTTGAAAGGTAAAATTACCTTCAATTGTTTATTAAAGGTATACAGTCACATGTAATCTAAATATGTCCATATATGGTCAAAGGGGCGTTCCTTGGTATTCAAAATGCCCATGTGAGGGTGCTGTTTTTAAAAAGCGGCCACCCGCTTAAAATCTGTGATTGGCTAGATTTTCTCTTTCCATGGTTACTGTGGCAAAATTGTGACAGGTGACAGTATACCTTTAATGGCCCTAACATTATAATGAAAAGCCACTGCCAAATGGAATTCCACTGAATAAGGATTGATTTGTGGTCTTTGAATTAGAAGTAAAATTCAAAATCAAGAACAGTTACGTAAAAAGCTATAATTGCATGATAATATTAACTAGGATGTACCGGTACATCTTGGTTCATTGTCTTGTTTCCAAATTTGGATATATTAGTAAAGCATGGATTAGAATATGTATAGACATACCAGTTGCTGGAATATATGAAAGGATTGAGCAAACTTAATATTAAAAAAAGGGTACAGTTTTTAGAAAAAAAATTGATAGTTACCTTAGCTCTGTTGGTGAGTGTAAACAAGTCACTGCACGACCCAGTCCAATGGCAATGGCAAGTCTTATTTTCCATGTTAATTGTTGATTCTTTTCCTTGATTTGATGAGCAAGATCTTTATTTTTCATATACGGATACACTACACACTTCTTATCACTGAAAAATAAGAAAGTATTTTTTGTAATTTCAAACAAAAACAGCGTTCAATAGAAGTTTGCCTGATGCCAATTCAACTCTTGTACTACCTGAAGATTGCAGACTCTCTACATGTATAATTACAAACACTGTGTAAGATTGGCACTAGGATATTTCAAGAAAGGTCTAGGGGTGTTGCATATTGAAAAGCATTTTTTTACTGAGTATCATTTATTTCAGAAAAAAATTCTTTCATTTTCAGTTATTTATTTACCCAACATTTATTTGGCAGGCTTAACTTGTTTGTGTGACAAGCAATAGTCTAGTGAGAAAGATGATAAGTGTAAATTTATGCAAATACTGGTATATGCAATTCACTATATTTCCAATCTTCATTTCTATCCCATTTTCAACATTTCATCGAATACAGTACAACATAACATTTACATACTTACAGTGTACCTGATGCATACGTAAAAAATACATAGTTTACATACCAGTACATGCAGACACATTGACAATCGATTTTCCTGGTGCAAGGTAGGCTATTGTCACATACCAGTACATACAATCGTTAACAAAATGAGAGCTCAAAATTACATATTATTAAGAAAACTGACAGTTGACTGCTGTCACTTTACTAACCCTTCATCACAAACTGCAAAGACTGGGAGAATATTTGGATGTTTCACTGCTGCTACACTCTTTTCCTGCAGGGATAAAATTAGAGTCAATGACACGATAGTCCTTATCTACTCACACAAATACTGAAGGCGGCAAATATTTTCATTGAACACCCAAAGAAAATACATCCAATTTTCAGCAGTAAGTTATCTTGGGTTGCTCCTTCAATCATTTAATGTGCTAATGAGCATTTATGATGTATCACACCCATCAACTTTCAGCATGACTTAAGGTGGTTGGAAAGGCTATTTTTGCACCAATTCTTTTCTCAGAGTTAATGTCAAGTTTCAAGTGTTAGAATCAAGATATTTATTTCAAATTTTCAGGATAACTCCCTTAGTTAATATTTTCTCCAAAGAATATAAAAATTGTATATTTGCAGCCATGATTTTGAAATATGACACCAGTAAATATTAAAATTTAATTTTTCATATTTTTTTTACATATTTGAATTTAATAATAATTGGATAGTATTAATATTACCAAATTAGTTATAAATATGTTGACACTATTTATTGTAAGATTTGTACGGCAGGATTTGTAAATAAAATTTGTTTTTATGATTTTACATGGGTTTATATATCAAAAAATTATTAAAAATTCTTTCAAATTTCAAAATGTGATTTTTCAAAAAGTACTTCAAATACAGGAAAATTGTGCCGTACAAATCTTATCTGTAACCTTGTTAATAGGCTGTAAAAATTCCATGTCCATATCTCACTTCAAAGTTGGATTAATTTGGTATACAATTATGTAGGAAAACTGTTATTCTGTCAAAAATGTTGAAAACAAGCCATATTTGCACCCCTCTTTTGAAGTCATAGAGCAGTTTTTATGGTTAATCTCACTTTTGACACCTCTTTGACACTCAAAGAATCTAAAAATGCATTTACAATAGCAGTCACTCACTCCGAATGACAGCACCGCCTTGTCAAACTTTCCTGAAAAACAGCAAATAATGACTTTCCCTTTTCAAACATTTTATTAAAAGCTAGGGGACCTCTACCATAGTTAATACACTAAGGACTCCCAAACTTCTTCTTATTTGGTCAGTTTTTCAGAAGTTTTAACAGGCTATAACTCTGCAATGCCTTTGTGCCCAAATGTCTAGTTTTTTTTATTCCACAGAGAATGTTGACTACTTTTATATTTTAATAGTTTTGTTGAAATTTATAACTGACGCTCTAGCCTTTCCAACCACCTTAATGTTAGTATAACTGCTATTGGAAGTCTGATCAAATTCAGTAGATTCATTTTTGACGTGTAGCCAAATTACAAAATTAATAAATATGCAATAAGCTATTTATCAGTATGTATGGTCATCAAACTTTCGGCGAAAGTATAACTTAGCATGGCAATTGTACCCAACTAGTCTGATCAACTTAAAGGCACTGTTCCACAATCTCTGGGAATACCTTTGTTCTAGTCTGTAAGAGCATTATGAGGAATGATAGCCTTTTGTTTTCTGTCGAAATTGTAATCTGGTGGGTAAATTTTCTGATGAGACAATCTGGTGCCAACACAGGCCTTTAAGTGCACTAGTCCTTGATATATGACCTCATATTAAACATGCCTATTAAATATGTAAATGAGCTAATTATGAAATGTCACACTCACCAAAATGATGATTAAAAAGCTTACCCACACCCATGGCTTACATAGTTTGCTTGGTTCACTTAGCATGGCATAGATCATGTTATTTTGACATTAGAGCTTTTACTTTGACCACCAAATCTTTTATGTGTGCAGTCGGTAATGGCGAAAAAAACATGTAAGCACAAACCCTATTGTATTCCTTCACACCGTGTTCTCCTTCTGGATTTAGAACTTTTACAGCAACTTTTCTCCCTTTGAGAGGCCCATCCAATGGAAAGACACCTGAAATACACAAAAAATACACAGCAGTATGACTTGACTGTTTTTGCAGAGACAGAGTTGAATTTCTTCACTTGGGAATACTCTTTGAGGTGTAAAGTTAGCGGTTACATATGATAGATTCTTTTCGTTATTGACAATACCTGACACTTCTAATGGAGACAAAAAGTATGCACGATGTATACAGAAAGTATGCCACTTGATACCATTACAGATGTTTGTGATACATTTTTAGTGATGCAATGATTTGGGGTTTTCATGACTTTGGTATCATACCTACTGAAAATAACTTTGTTATGATTGGCTTTGATATAATTGTCCTCAATTAGGGTCTTTCATATTTTGAAAGTGTCATGTATGTGCTTTGTATGTACCTTCATAGACAGGTCCAAAGGCACCTTCATTTGAAATACAGGTTTTGAAATTATCAGTTATTTCTTCAACATGTGAATATTTCAGAAAATAGAGACGAGATTCTTCATCAAATGAAGGTGTAGAGCTGCTTCCAGTTGTATCATTCATCTGACTTGAAGATTCTTGCATCTTCTGTTCTTCATCCTTGTCAGTGCTTCCACCATCATCTCCAAGTGCGCCAATAACATCTGATGAGCTGCTTTCTTCAGGTGGAACAGACTGATTGTCATCAGGGGCATCAATATCAGAATTAGGCAAGGGTTGGTCATCGGTTGACACTTGCATATCCTGACCAGGCTGAGTGTTGTTTTGTGTTTGTTGTGTAGGTGGTTGTAAACGCACTGGAAAATCAGATGGTGTAGAGACCCCACTCTGTGCTGAAACCGGCTGACTATCTGTGTCATCAGACGGGATTTCAGAGCTGTCTTGTGCATGGGTATCCTCAACACCTTCTCTTGTTTGACCATCTGTAGAAGAATCTCCATTGGTCATATTCTTAGGGTCAATCTTGACTTTGCGTTCACCACTTTGTGAAAGGCCTGGGTCTGTAGTACCATCACCTCCTGGTCCAACTTTATGATGCATATTAGCTGCAGGCTGGATTTCACGAGTGTCTCCAATACCTTGTAAGTCTATTGGCTGCTGATTTGATAGCCTGAGACTCTCTGGCAGACGATTGGTTATCTCATCCATATTTCCCTTTATGACAGAAAAGACAATGTAATGATCAACACCTTAATAAACTTTATGATTCAGAAATATATGACAAAATGATCATATTTAACAAAATCTTTCTGCATACTTTTTATCTTTTCTAGTGAAATTTTTAAGCTAAAAACATCAGATGATGTGTCTGACAATCAAAATCAACCTAGCTACCAATGCAGTTACTCCTTGCTACATTGGTAATTGGATGTTGATCATTGCATGTGTCCATGATTTCAGAATAATTGAAGGAGCAGATGTTTCAAATTATGAAAATTCACATTGCCTTACCATCTCTCTCGGTTTTTTGTCTTCATTTTGTATTTCTGTATTAGCTGAAAGTAAAAGGTCTTCTTTGATTAGTGCATGTAACATTGGTAGAAATAGAGGGCATGAAAAGGACAAGGGTAAGTCATTTTGATCACATAATCTGTCACTTGTTGTTCAAAAGAACAATACTCACATGCCTTGCTCATGGCATTGTTGGATGTTTGGCCATGAACAATCATCATATTGCCTTGACCAATTTGTACATAGCTATCTGTAATATTCACTGCAGATCCCTCAGTAAGCAACTCCGAAGGTTGTGTTACCTGCACAGTTCTTCGTGATTCACCAGGAGCTGTGTAATACATAACAATAAATGACAGTGCATTGCTTACAAATATATCTGACTTCACAGTATCATTTGACTTTATTGCTCAAAGAAAATCTTTGGCTTCAATGACATTATAACAAAACTTCCTTATCAACAGACACAGAAAGATGAATGAAAACTTAAACTTGAATATTTAAGATGACAGATGAGACATTTTTTGCTGAACTGCATTCACTGTCTGCATACAAACCCTGTGTTCTGATGATACTAATTCTCTTTGACAGAGGATTAACACTAAGCCAGGTAGAAGAGGGATGCTGGTGTCAAAAGTATTAGCTACGACCAAGTCTTGCTTATCCTGAATAATTTTGGCTCATAATATGTCAGCTTTCACAATATAAATTTTAACCCTTTGAGTGCCAAAGTCAATTTTTGTCACTTTTATAAAATACAACCCAGGCAATATATTTTCAGGTACAAACATTTTTTTCTGATTTTTCCTGAAATTTTGACCCAAAACTGGAGTCTGTGTAAAGTGCTATCCATTTGGCCCAAAATTTTCAGAAGAACTACAGAAAAATTCATAAAATTTGGTAAAAATGTTACACTAAAATTTTGGTTGGAAAGATTACAGCACTCAAAGGGTTAATATTGGGAGTGGAATCTAGACAATAAAGTGAACGCCTTGAGCATTGCTTGACAGTACTCAGAGAACATTAAATAACACAACGTCACTGGTAGAAAGTGAATAGTTTTAAGTCAAGCATTCAAGTACCGGTACATTTAGCCATTAAACATATTTATATCACTTGTTTTGCTTGATATTGTGTTGTACGTACAAAAATATAAACTTCGGTGGCTGCACCGGTGCTTTGAATAGGTATGTCAATTTAGCTTACTGTACTTACGGTAACTCTGTCGGTGTTTAGAAACATCATAATGGGGTTTGGCTTGTCCATGATTTCTTGGTTTCAAATCTCCCATGTCATCCTTACCGTCAGCCCTAGATTTTGTTCAAGAAAGCTGAAGGTCAAGTTTATTTTCAAAAAATTAAGCTTTCATCTTTGACCAAAAAAAGGTCACCTTGTTAACAGTTCTGATAATTAAATTCTTTTAGGTCATTATAACACTGTCAACCTGCCAGGCAAGAATAGTTAGCCATATGACTTACACAAGTTTATCAATATATCAAGTTTATAAATATCATTAGGGTATAATACTTAGAAAAGTCAGTATCAACAATGGCTTGTTTGGCAGTGTCATTTGAACTTCGACAAGATAAAGTCATTTATCTGATGCAGAACAAATCCATGACTTTGCATAACACATGGACCAGATAATGATATGCATCCTTTATGTAAAACTTGATATGTCATACACCAATGCCAAGATTTTGGCAAAGACAGTACAATTATTGTTAATATTACAAAGTTTTATTCAATTGCATACCTGTACATGCTATATGTTTGTGTAAAGAGGCTTAATTTATACAATTTTAAGCACAACATTATACAGTACATACTTTGGTGATAAAAGTTTTCCTTGAGATGTTCTGAAGTGGTGATAGAGTTTGGTTGCTAAGGAGTCATGGTATTATTATGGAACAGTATTGATATACCTGGGGCTAGTCCACTTCATAGAAGGGGTCGTGGTAGTCAGAAGGAACAATATCAAAATTAAAGCTGCAAGCAGCTTCACAGGGCCCAAGCACTTGTAAACAGTGGCAAAAGGTACCAAAGTGATAATTCATAACGCTCTTATGCCATTAGGTGCTCTCCCCATCAAATTTAATGGGTGAAGCACTTTTAGTAATTTATTTTTAGAAGACATATTTGTGAAATCAAGGTCAAAGGTCATCTGGGTCTCTTGAAGATTTTCCTAAGAGCATTTGTTCCAAAATTTGTTCATGTAAAGCAAAATTCAGACCTCTCGCTCTATTGGTTAACCAAGAGGTAGCTATGTGCATAATTGATGAGGTACAGGATGTGGCGCCACAAGATCCCCCATCATACGGAACATGAAAGGAGTAGAACTTGTGGCTATTCATTTATAGAAGAACAGGAAGAAAGTTGAACCCCAGTAGATACAATAGTGGCCCAAGTTGTCAACACAAGTTTTCACAATTTGAACAGCGTTAGAAGTAACCATACGCCACAGGGTGTAAAATGGGCGTTTTCTGTGCTGTGAAAAATAACCTAAGCCAATCATGAAAGTTATGAGGTCTGTCAAAAATTGCATCAACCTTGAACTCATGCTTTTTCAGCATGGCCTAGCAGAATGACCATCTCAAAATCGCATCTACAAATGTAGTATGGATATGGTAGTCAGAGTCAGTAAGCTTATGTTCAAGAATATACATGTCCTCAGACATCCAATATGCTAATTTAATATCTGAGAAAGGAATTTGTGAGCAGAGTATGGAAAACTTGACAACATATGAATGAGTACAGTGACTTAACTTGAAATTTATTGCACATTTTGTTGCAGTACAAATAAAATATTTCAAAGGTATTTACACCAACTACTCATATATTTTCATTACTGGCTCCCCTTAAAATAGAAGATAAACTTGTTTAAATTACCTGCAATACATTTTGACTTTCGTTAGAATGCTCTATACTTTGTGCCCTGATTCTGTATCACTGAAATTTAAACGGAACACCAGGGCCAACCTGACAGTACTATCAAATAAGGAATATACGACAAGTCCACCTTCTTTGGTATTTATATTAAGTGATGCAGCTATGCAGAATATAATTCACTTCCCTGCGAACATAGATACCAAGTTTCAAAGCAATAGGACGAGCAATTTCAGAGAAAATGATTTTGTAACCAAAAATGGGGAAAATTGCCCCAAAAATACAAATATGAAAATCTCACCACAATTTGAAGACACTCAACTAAGTATGACTCTGAATACATGCATACCAAGTTTCAATGCAATAGAGAATTTAGAGAAAATTATTTTTTGACCAAAAATGCAAAAAATTGGCCCAAAACACAATACAAAAGTTTCACCACAATTTTTACACATCCGACAGAAGACAATCCTAGGATCAAGAGTATCAAGTTTCAAAACAATTTGACAAATACTTTGGGAGAAGATTTTTTCACCAAAAAGGGAAAAATTGCCCTAAAAATACAAATATGAAAATTTCACCACAATTTGAACAAATCTGACAGAGGCCAACTCTAGGATCATGCATACCAGATTTCATGGCAATGGGACAAGCCCTTTCATAGAAGCAGATTTTTTGACCAAACATGGGCAAAATTGCCTCAAAAATACAACTATGAAAATTTCAACACAATTTGAATAAATCTAACTAAAGTCACCATAAAGAACCTGCATACCAAGTTTCAATCAAATCTGGCCTGTGGGTACTTACCGGTATAGAGTTTTTGCAATTTGCAGGATTTTCTTTTTACCTGATTTGCATATCTTTGACACTGACATGCTCATTTGAACAAATTCATATCTCCACCCCTGGGTGCACTTGTACATTAAATACTAAGATGCTAGTGCTGTGGTTCGGGAGTTTTTGATATGGACAGACATACATCTGCACATCCTAACATACCGTACATACATACAGATATACAGACCCCGCCGACCTACCATATGAACTCTCTTTGGTATACATATACCAAATGTGAGCTAAAAATGCAACAGCATTCATTTGTTCTGATTTCTAATCTGTTATCAAAGGGGAATGGGGTTGCAATTGTCTTGAATGAAAAAATATGTATTATTTATTCACTGACCTTTGAACCTCCGGTTGCAGAGACATCTGTCTGAGTGCTGGTGATTGCCTCCCTGATGGATCCAGTTTTGCGCTGTACTGCAAACTATGCAAGACCGGGATCTCATTATTTCCATGCGGTTGCTCTGTGAAAACTTGTTCTTTAAACAGAAAGTAAATGACATCATATCGTTCTATCTCTTTCAGAGCATGGTAAAAGCTACCAAGAGTAGTATCACGCTTGCACATGTAGGCCTGTATAACTGCAAATGCAGGAGTCTTGTTGTTTTCAAATTTGGAAATTTCAGAGTCATGGTATCCCAGTTTACCAGCAAGTAATTTCCAATCTCTTCCAAGTGGATGTGGATGATCAAGTTTGTCACTTACACCTTTTACAAGTGTCATATTATTACCAAATGTTTGACGCAGTGAATTATTGAGGTTTGCAGGACTATGCCAGTCACTTGGTAGATCCTCTGGTGTTTTCTGAGTAAGTTGTGCTTTTACTGCGTGCAACAGCAATATATCTTCCGCATCTGCCCGGTCCATGTCTCTCAATGCTTTCTGCACACCTTGCCATGTTGGTAATTCTTTCATTGTGACATAAATTTGCAGCACACATCTGGTTGGGTTTTCTTTTCCTTCCAGGGACTGAATGATGTTGTGTTCATCAAAGCCCAGATTGACAGCTAGGAAGTGCCAGTCATTTCCAAGTGGTCGCTCAATGTTCAGGCATTGTGAAAGATCATTGATGCAGTCATATGACATGGGGTGATTCCTCAAATCTGAAAAATATATGTATGCAGTACTTAGCATAATACTTCATAAAATACAATATTTCAGTGAATTCAGTGAAGTTCCAATCTTGTACAGAGGGCTTTCAAATATCTCTCTGTACCTTTTGTTTGTTTTTTGTTCATTTGTTTTATGCATCCTCATTATCTATGCAGTTCATAATTCATAGGTTTTGTATTTATTATATAGGTGTCAGCCCAGTAAATTACTCTTATGTCCACTATGACCTTTCAAGACAGTCCAGGGTTGTGTAGAAAAACACAGTACGGCCCTTCAGTAGGTTTTTAGACTCGCATTGATATTCATCTAATCGCGGACTTTCCTTGGAAGAAGCACATCAAATACAACTTTTGGAGGGGTTTAGAATTAGGGTTAGGGTTAGTTTTAGGGTTAGCATACTTAAAAGTGTTGTAAATACTACCTAAGAAAGAAATTTGGGGGGAGGGGCCTTAAAAATTTATAAAATCCAGTAGAAATAATGCATGTAGTACTCTGGCTGATAAACTGACGAAAACGTCTTCACCAAAGTACTAGTTTGAAAATGAAGATCACTTACAGAACTATTACATGTATAGTCAAACCCCCTCAGGCTCTTTAACTTTGCTGTTTGAACTTGTGCAACATCTATTAAAAAGACGGTCCCTAAACAAATTTGAAAGGTATAAAGGTAAAATTTCACTATGACGTCATCAAAATCAAGGTTGGGTCGTACCAGTCCCGCCATTTCTTTCCAAAATACTCACCCACTTTGGGAAGTATCTGGCGTTGCTCTGGTAAGTCTTCCATTTCTCTATGTCAAAACGGCGATAACAACTGTCGCCTTTGCAAACAAGTTGAAGAAGGTGACACTCACTGGCACGCACCAACGCCGTTGCTGGTTTCCTGAGCTATGAGAGGACGAAAATAAAATATGCTTTATCGTCGATTGGCAATTATTATTCGGGTGTGAGTTACTAATACTTCAACAGTCTTAGGGTCATGCGACAAAGATCGACTCAAACAAAATTTGCCGCGACAATTTCGTCAGCAGTGTGCACGCTGCTTGGCTGAAGTGCGGAAATAGATTTTGATCGCTTTTCCACGAAAATTCGTCATGTGACTTGTTTCTCTTCTCCAACGAAGGGGGCGGTATTGTAATGTTAGCTGTGTTCGGTTCCTGGGGGTCTTAGAATTACCTGGAACTTTATTACGGTGGATGAACTTTAGATTTTGCGCCTGGAAATTATTTTCCAATAACAATATCATCTTTTGTAATCATTGTAGATCAGTGTTTTATTCTTTTATTATTATTATCATTAGTAGTAGAGATTTTAGTTGTAGTGAAATAAACCTTAATATACTGCAACGCAAATTGTACGATAATCATTCTTTCCGTTGTTGATTGGATAATATGAACTTGGGTCGCGTTTAGTTGACTGGCTAATTTAAAAGACAGTTTAACTACCCGGTTACAAAATGGGTTGTATAGCCGGCCAGAATTGTCGTCTGGTTGTTGGACCTTAGG
>LD359194.1:0-25445 GCA_001465055.1 Ptychodera flava | reverse complement strand
AGCCATTGTCATCATCAGTCACTGGCTAATTTCTAAACCAGAATTTTACATCACGTCTCGACTTGACAGGCCTTTCGCACGATAGGGAGGACCATGCGCATTCAGTGCAACAGATTGATTAGCTTTAATTTTGGGCGATACAATTTTGTGAAGTTTTCAATTGAGCAAAAGACATGGACTTGCTTCAAATCTGTGGGCACATAAATATCAAAACAAATTAAAGGATATAATTGACAATAAAAAGCGTTGATATCAAATGACGTAATTTTTCTTTCATTGACATGCAAAAATAAATGTAGGGCCTATACGTCGGATTGTCAACATTTTCCAAGACAATGACGGAAGTAACAACCACAATAATTCATAGCTCAGACTAAAGCTACCACAACCGTGAGTCACGCATACAACAACAAACTTTGGCCGAATGCACGCATGCAGTAGTAATACAAGCCTGAAATCGGGATCAATGCTATTCTCTGTAGCCTGTAGGCCCGGATTGTAGGCATAGCCTGGATTTTTGCCAGGCCACAGCCTTGATCCTGGGACAAGTCCGACGCGGCATTTTATTAATAAGGACATGTTTGAAATGGATGTTCTATGCCCCTGAATGTGCCAAAAATATACACAAGCCATAGCAAACGCAACTGATATTCAGACGGTCGTTCAAATCACAGGCGTACGGAATGTTTCCTAGATCGTCGTCGGATGGGAAGTGACGGACACTGCATGCACCGTGAGGCCGAAGGCCGAACCTCGGTATTGTTATACAGTACCGAGGTTCGGCCTTCGGCCTCACGGTGCATGCAGTGTCCGTCACTTCCCATCCGACGACGATCTAGGAAACATTCCGTACGCCTGTGGTTCAAATGCCTCTTTACGGAAAGGTACCCGGATGTAAATCAAAACGAGGCTATAGGGGGCACTACAGGTCAGGGCCAAGGCGCCATTGTTCGAACGAAGTTTGTTTACATAACATGAATGATCAGGCATCACTCGTCGAACTCGGTGATGTTCAGCTGGTTCCAGCGGACATTCCTGGGTCGAATCTGAATAGTCGTGATCCAAGGACGCTTAGGATCAGTGAGTTAGTGTTCTGGCTTCGTGTTCGGAGACTCAGTGTGACTGGCAATAAGAAGACTTTGGTTGAACGGTGAGTAATATTACTATGTGTACGAACGATCGATGCTTGTCGTCGCACTTCAATGTACATTTTATCAATATCGTGATTTTTTGTGGAAAAATGTCAATTCTTGAAAAATGCGACACGGTGGCAATGTTCTTGTCTCGTCACGCATTTTTTTTCCGGGTTTTACATCGTGTGCATGTTGTTGAGTATGTATTGACATTGTTGCTGCGGTTCCGTAGCCCTACCACTCCCTTTGCTGGTTATGGCCCCACTCCCCCAACACAACCAGCAAAGGGAGTGGTAGGGCTACGGAACCGCAGCAATGACATTGTGATCGTGAAGCCGAACGGTAACGTAACGTGTTCCACAGAGCAGACGGTTGACGAGATTGGCGCCATTATGTGAGTTGTTTAGCCTCTCAAATGTTTATCCCATCACATCGCAAAGTTAAACCAACTTTGACAGAGTTTGTAGGTTTGCTTGTAATATGGTACGTTTCACGTCAGATTGGTTTGACCACAGTCACTTGCTGTCTAAAATTCCGCTGGTCTGAATACACGCAAACACCCGGGTGTATTCAGACCAGTGGAATTTTAGAACATGAGTGAATGTGGTCAAATCCGATCGAATTCGCTTGTACTATGGAGCTACCACGGACCTGTTAGCTCCATGCTTACAATGTACAAAGTAATTTTTTGACGTGTTTGTAGGGTTCATCAACTAGTACAAGCATTTTCTCGTAGTTTTTTTGTCTTTTTTAGACTGATTTTTGATGTCACGGTTTTTGTGGGTTTTTTTTAACGACAAGAAATCTGTCAAAATGACACACAAATTCCAAAAACTACAAGTGGGTGAGCTGTGTACTCGAAGAATAGACCTAGAAACGTGTTTCTAGCACAGGCATCCGTTTCAATGCAAGCAAACCATCACTCATCAATAAACTTACTGATCAGTGATGTGGGTTTGTTTGCATTGAATTAAATGCTTCTGGTTTTGAGGATCTATGCTCATAGCTATAGCTGTCAACATACTTGTTTAGGGCCAGTCTGTTGGTATTGCCAATATTCAGAAGCGTTATTCTGTCAAAAGATGTATCATTGTCAATGCATGAAAATAATTCTGTCACAACTATTGTCATTAAATTCACATTAATTAAATTAACACATTTTGTCTTCTAGTGTAAATTTCTATAAAGAGACACACAAGGATAGAGTTTATGACCCTGACCCAAGAAAGACATACACAGTTAAAAAGCTTGAAGCCCTCAAGTCATCACAATCATACAGTATCACAAAAAGGTGTGAGGTGTTGTCCAGTATACCATCAGATGAGAAGTTCACGACAGATGTGTCACAGATACCTGTTTTCACACCTGCTGATATAGACTCTGCATTGGAATTGTCGGGCAAAATGGCATACAAGTCTAAGGTAAGTATGTTGTAAGTTTCTGAGAATAATATATTGAATTATTTAAGTCTTAAGGATGTATGAGCATTGAGCATGCAAGGAATTGACCCTTCCTGCAAAATTACATCGAGAAATGCTGGAAAACCAACTCCTACTTCTCATTTTCAGGAAAATTTGCACAAAGCTCAGTCAAAAGAAATAAATTCTAATGATCATATAAAATTGTATGGTCACCATGCTTAATTTAGAGGTAAACGGCACCAAATGATTTCATCCATAAAAAAAGCATTGGTAAAAAAATGCTGACTCTGCATGTTTTCTCATTAATGTTAAAATTCACGGTCTTATATCTTACAAACAAGCATGGTAACCCCATATTTTATTACACTTTTTTGATAATACTTACATAGAAGAATCCTTAATATGTACAATCAGAGAAATGACAGTATTTTTAATTTTACTGTTCGCACATCCTTAAATGGACAAAGTCACTACTTTTCACATCATTTCAGTTGTTTTGGTTTCTTGAGAAATATTTGTATTGTTCTGCTCATTGATATGAGCTCAATCACTTGTTGTGACAGCTCAACTCACACTCTGTACATGGACATAAATGTATAATTCATTAAATCATTAAATTTTTGGTTTGTACCACAAATTGTTTTATTGAAGAATCCAGGCATTATAACCATGCACAGGGTGAGAATTGAACTGTGATAACTATTTCAGTGACCAGAATAACATCAATAATATATTAAAATAGAATAACCAAAAAAATGTCAAAAATGAGCGACTTTGTCCCTTTAGGTGCAAGGTTGTAACATATAAACTCAATAATTTCAGTGATACTTGATGAAATTTTTAGTTCAGAAAAGCTAAGCGGTGATATTCTAGAATTTCCTATGTGTGTGTTTTTCATGAAAACCTTCAAAACCTAAGGGGGCGGGACGCAGAACAAAGAATTGAATTACTTTGGCCTTATACTTTTGTTTGTATTGATTGCACTCCTTTCTTCAGTTGTCATTGACATATCTAGTATTTGAATTATCAACACATCAAACAGAAGAATGGTGAAAAGTTTAAAATTGAATTTATGTTTATTATTTCAACTGTTAATAATAACATAAGTTATAATAATCAGTGTTATTATTCACAATGCTCACCAGGATTTGTGGCAGAGTGGCGATTTATTTGCAGAGGTAATGAGTTTCTTTGGTTTATCAAAAATTACATGCCACTCTGTTACTGCAGTAGAAAGGACTACATAATTAGTTAAATATAATACAGTGAAACCTGTCTAAACTGAACCTTGTCTAGTTTGTCTGTACTGGATGACTTTTTTAAGTCCTTTTCTACAGAACACTATAATAAATGTACCTCTATAAACCAAAGTTTTCTTAGTCCAGGACTCCCTTCGGTTTTTAACTTAGGCAGGTTTCACTGTACAGGTATTTTGATAATTTGAGTAGTGAAAAGTTTAGATTTCTGTAGAGAGTAGACTGAGAAACTGTTGTTGAGAAAATGCTGTAAAATAGTCAGAAATTACAACTAGCAAGTTTTTAGAATAATTTAACATGGTGGAATGAAACTTAATCAAAACTTCAAATGTCTATTTTTTCTTTCAGGAGAGCACTGGATGCATAAAGACTGGCAATAATTTTAGTAAGGGTTTTGCCCTGTTTCGGTCTGGGTTTGTCCATGGTGTTAAGATGGCTGCAACTGAAAGAATGGTGTATGTTAAGGCATTCTGTTGGGCATCAATGGCTAAGGGAACTAAACACAGTGTATTGGTTGTTCTGGACAAAGTTGGTACTAACCGTGTTGTAGCTGCTATATGCAGACCAGAATGTGTTGCAGGGTATGTCTACATCATTCAGTATCATTTTTCCCAAGTCTATTATCAAATGAATCATTACATCTTGGTTATTATACTGTACACTATTTTATAGTATAGCATGTACCGGTACTATCCTTTACAGTGATACATACTGTAGTGTAGTCCTTTTGTGTTGTGCTGTATTTTACTGTATTGTATTATACAGTATGGATTCTAAAACACTGTTACTGTGCAGAACAGTACTGTAAGTTATTGTATAGCACTCTCATGTTATGTACTCTCTTTGTGTAAATCACTGTACTGTACTGCATTATATTATACTGTATTGTATCATAATGTAAAATACCACATATTAAAGAGTGAACTATTACTATACTGTACTGCACTGTACTGTATTGCACTGTACTGTATTGTACTGCTCTGTACTGTATTACACTGTACTGTATTGCACTGTACTGTACTGTATTGCACTGTACTGTACTGTACTGTACTGTACTTTACTGTGCTGTACTGTATTGTATCGTTTTGCACTGTACAATGACAGAACCCCATGACATGTGAGTGCAAGTGCACCATACCAGCGGTATTTGCACGAGTATTTGCGGGGGATCTAGCGGTCTAGCTTTCATCAGCGCAGCTAGTGAAAGGACAGCCAGATACATCAAAACACAAGTGCAAATTATTACATGTTTCCCCTTTTTATTTTATCAAGAAAACAGAGGAACTAAAAACACTAGTGAACACATTTAAATAGCTTATGCAAAACTCCTTGAAAGACAGGGATCGCGCGCTGTTCTGCTCATTTGCATTCAGGTATGGGAATATTGTTTTTGGTATTTGCATATCTGTAGTACACGCGCGCTCAGATGCAAGTAAACGGCAGTACATATGTAATACTGTACTGTAAAGTACTATACTACAATGTACTGCACTGTACTATATTGTACTGCACTATACTGTACTTCACTATACTGTACTGCACTGCACTACACTGTACTGTACTGTACGAACTGTACTGTTTGCACTGTACTGTACTGAAATGTACTGCACAGTACTGTACTGTTCTGTACTGTACTGCATTGTACTGTACTGCAATGTCCTGTATTATACTATACTGTATTGTACTGTGCTGTACTCTACTGTACTGCACTGTACTGTATTATACTGTATCGTAGTGCACTGTATATGTTATAACATATTCTACACTTATCATTATTGTGTTTTAACAGATTGAGTGGTACATGTTGTCATGTTGTGGCACTTCTTTGGCAGCTTGATGACTTCTGTCGCCGTGATATCAAAGAAGCACCCTCTTTGAAAAGTAAAACTGAAGAAAAACAACAATGGGGCAAGCCAAGTAAAACTAAAAGACAAGTAGCACACACACCAATCATCCATTCTAAAATACAGAGACCAAAACCTTCAACAAGTTCAACAAGCACTAAAAGAAAACAAGGCATACATCAAACATTGTATGATCCACGACCTGCAGAGTTTGCTAACTTTGAAATGAGAAAAGTTCAAAAGTTAAAAGAATATTTCAAACAGCACAATATTGATAATGCTCTTGTAAGAAATATACCTGATGAATGTGATATTGTCCAAAGTCAATTTGGTATGGTGCCATATGGGTCTCCTTTAAGCTATCATATGCCTGTCAGTGACAGTGCCAGTCTATCAATATCTTTTCCTTCATTACCTGTAAATGTAGTTGATCACTCTGTAGATTTCACTTTATTTCCAACTGATGCCTTAAAGTCTCTTGAAGTATCTTTAGCTGCAGCACAAAATATTGAAAAACAAACTCGTACACAAAGTAGTAACTCACAGTGGCATGTTTTAAGAGCAAACAGAATTACTGCATCAAACTTTGGCCAAATTATCAAAAGGAAAGTAATCTCTGAAAAATGTATTCATAATCTTAAATTCCCCAGAAATTTGTCACACATAAAAGCAATCCAGTTTGGAAAGGAAAATGAAGCTACTGCAGCTAACTTGTACAGAGAATTTAAAGACAAGAATTGTTCACCTGTTCAAACTTCCAGTGTTGGCTTGATAATAAATCCAGCAATTCCATATCTTGGTGCTACCCCTGATCTTGTTGTGTATGACTGCACAGAGCAAGATCCATTTGGCCTTGCAGAGATCAAAACATCTTACAAAGCAAATCAGTTAGGTCTGTCACCTCTAGAGGCAGCTTCTCATCCTGACATGGTAAATTATTGTTTGAAAAATGCTGACTGTATGAGATTAAATGAAGAACATGATTATTTTTATCAGATTCAGGGACAGATGGCCCTCAGTGGCCTAAAATGGTGTGACATTATTGTCTACACAGGGCATGGTGAAATTTATGTTGAAAGAGTGAGATTCAGTCATGAAGTTTGGATTAAAGTCATGTTGCCAGTCCTCACCTCAACATACATTAAATTTGCACATTATAAAAATGAAGTTTAATTCAATACTGTTCAACCTGAAAATACTGAAAAATATGTAATTGTTTTCATTGTTGAACCACCTAATTAAAAAAATGTTTATTCCAGAAGTCAGAAAACATTGATATTTCCTGTACAAAAAATGAAGTACATATATTTTATTCATTTTATATCTGGAAACATGGTGTATTTTGTGTCAGTCACAACTGCTTGCTTGGCTTTCTAAAAACTTTGTGAAATTATTGAAAATGTAAAGTTGATCTCAACATAACTCTAATATATAAAAATGTGTAGATCAAGTAATTCAGCTTTTATTTCAAAATATTACCAGGAGATCATGTGCAATTGCTGTCTAAATAAATATCAAATTTTTCATTCAAATCTTTAAATATATCTAATTTGTAAATACATGCTGTGTAAATATTGATAGAATTTCATCAGTGACTTTTAAGGATATGTATATACATACTATTTAAATTATTTTTTTACCTTAATGATAGATTGTTGTAATGATTTTATTAATTATCAAAACATTTTAAATCAGACAAGAATATGTGTATTTCATTATCATACTTTTATTTTTTTTATATTTCCTCGTATTGTTTTCTGTTAGTTTAATAGCAGGCAAATAAAAACATTTTGAAATTGTGTACATAATTATTTATATCTGTATATATGCAGGATAATTTATACAAATTTATTTATTTATTTATTTATTAAAAGGTACTGCAATAAAATAAATTAATAATTATTCATTGTCTACTCTCATATTTATTTACATACTTACATAAATTACAGGAATTAATGAACAAGATGTACTAATTTTCCTGTCAACTTTGCTAGTAATAATGTAGTGATTGTTTGATATATGAATTGATTTACAAGCTTGAATTTAGTTATCAACAGTATTTTTGGTCAACATTCCAACTACCAGATCCTTCAACATTTCTAGAGCGTGACATTACTCTACATGCTTCAGTCCACAGAACAAGGTCATGATCTTATGAGGTGAACCCTACATTCACTGTTGCAGCTGATTTTTACTTATTTAAGTTTCTTGTCAAATATTGTTTGTATTGTTCTGCTCATTGAAATGGATTCAAGCACTGGTCGCCACAGCTCAACACCCTTCACATGGACATAATGCATGGATACTCCAACCATTTAATTTTTGGTATATACCAAAAATTATTTCATAGAAGAAGCCATGCGTTATAACCATACACAGGGTGAGAGTTGAACTGTAACAACCGGTGATCAAGTATACTTCATTGAGGAGAACAACATAAAATACTATTTCACAAGAAAATAAATAAATAATATAATACATAAAGTAAAAAATGAGTGACTTTTCCCTTGGATATGATTCCATCCCTTGGAAACATGGCCATGGGAGGCAATGAAGGTTAGTGCCTATTGTGGGGTCAACAAGGTCACTGAATGATGAGCCTTAAGTTCAATGACCTTGCAGGACACCACACTAGACACACCCTCTCACAGCCATGTATCAAGAACTCACAGTTCCCACAGATAACAATACAGGCATATATTCAGCACTACAAAGTGGATCACTTTAATCATTGCTTTACATAATCATAATTAATTACAATTAGCATGACAGTACTGGCTTCTGAAAATTAACAATAGAGCAACAGACAACCCATATCTGATTTATAGATCCGTACAAAGTTAGTGGAATCACCTGATCAAATATGTGCCACGCCTTGACCCTGCCTATAGCTCGTTCAACGTGTATGCGAACACTTGCAATTCTCTGAGTTTCAAAAACATCATTACAGCTCATTTGCTTTTGACCAGGTTGACGTTTTGGAGGAATATTTAGTGTCACCCTTCGTTTGATAAGTAGATCACCCAAATCAAACCCTTTGTCTGCCATCAAACTATCGTTTGGCTCGAGCAAGTCGAGAAGACCACATTGATCAGTGATGACTCTATCTGAAGCTGAGCCCCCCAAAAACGGACTGATAAAAGTCACGGCAACAGAAGGATCTATTGCAACAAGGCCTTTCAAAGTATCATGGCTTTTATACTCAGACCACAGTTCCGACTGTCTCCCGTAGTCACTGGGTGTTTAACATTTAATTTCTGTACAGTCGATTATGCACCTGGTATCAGGATAACTGGATTTGAAAATTTCAGGCATATGCTCATTGACTTTTTGTCTCGATGGCCAAATGGGCAAACTTCCAAGTTGTAAATACATAAAATTAATCCAAGTAATACAAATATCAGATACAACGGAAATTGAAACAGAAAAGCGATGGGCTAAATCTCGCTCAAATAAGCCCAACCTCAAACGACAAAGTAGTAAAAAAAATTCATCGATAGGCTGCAGCGATCGTGGTCTTCCTGTTTTTCTGGCATCGCTGTCCGGATTCGGAGTGTATGAACTCTCTCTTGCCCTTCTCTGCGCATACTGCCAGTAATGCAAATGCTCGGCGCACGGTTTTAAATATTCGTAGCACCCGACTAAAGTTCTGTAATTTGGAAAGCCGGTATAAAAATGAATGTCATCGTCACTACACGAAAAACGGTTCAGTCCAAACTTCGAAATGTCTAGTTGCTGTTGACGTTGTAGATTTTCTTTCTTCAACTGTTGATTTTCTTTCTCGAGTCGTTGAACTTTGTCGGCAAGACATTCCTCCAGAGTAAGGGGTCCTAAAACCGCTGAACTGGGCTGGATCGAGATGTTGGCTGATGTCGTTGTGACGGGCAGACGTACGCTATCATCAACGAGACACAGACGTCTTCGGCTTGGCGAAGGACGGGTAGCAGTGGACTTTGTCCAGGGAAAGATGGATGGTAAAATTCCTGGCTTTAGATATCGCTTACCCGCCAATCCGATCTGAAAATCTGATGTCTTGAAATGTGCAGAACACAAGCGCGTATTTTGTGTTACGGCGAAATCGTCCGCTCGCCGCATCAGCGCGATCCACACTTTCCGACGCTTTTCGTCAGTGGGAAATGTATGCCACGACAGTTCTGGACATTTATTGGCTAGGTTATTACACAAGGCTGCAGCACAATACCACTTTCCCATTGTTTCAACGTAATACGCCTTACGTACGCAAAAGATTAGTGTCACCAAAGGTCATGTTATGTAAACAAACTTCGTTCAAACAATGGCGCCTTGTCCCTGACCTGTAGTGCCCCCTATAGCCTCGTTTTGATTTACATCCGGGTACCTTTCCGTAAAGAGGCATTGCTATTCGAACTGTCGGTCATTCTTTACATGCAGAACATATCAAGTATTATAACAAGCCACATGCTCATTCAGTGTCGCGATTGGCCGGAATACGTCACGTGACGAGAAAGTAGATACGTCTAGTCCCCACCGGATCGACAAAAGTGACGTCAGAGGGTATTTTTTGAAAAGCTATTTCCCTAGGGAAATAGTTGTGACCAAATTTGGAAAAGTGCCCGGTCACGTGACCGTAGTGTCGTCTGCAGCTTTGCAACAATGGCGGGTGACAAGAACGTGATGTGCGTCCGGGATAGGTTACGACACATCCTCTAAAACAGATTTTCCACCATTTCCAACATTCCAACAGCGTAGGAACTTGAATAGCTCATCAACGGAAAAGATTGAAGTGAAACTAAGGATGTCGCTAGGTATGCTTAGAATATTTTTGAAAGAAAGTGGTACCACGTACAACTGTAACCGCTGTGGAAACATCGCCCAGTAAACTTGTCACAATGGATTGTTGCGGTGCAAAATATCAAAATACATTAAAAACTCTATAACAATACAACATGAGCATGTGGTGTGTTATGAAACACCTATAGCCTGGTCTTTATTCGGGCTATAGCGCCCGTCTATTACCCCTCGTGGCCGTGTGTTACCAGAAACACATCGCTATATCCTCGGCCTACGGCCTCGGGGAATAGCGATGTGTTTCTGGTAACACACGGCTCCTCGGGGTAATAAACGGGCGCTATAGCCCTCATAACCAGGCAATAGGTGTTTACTAACACACGTTGATGACTTGATAAGTATATTTGGCAGATGTTAAACCACTCACCAGTTTGACATTGTGATCCCATAAATCCAGGTGGACAGATACAATCACCACTGTATGAGTTACATATTCCTCCATTATAACACGTTTGACAGGCTGACAGACATTCTGGGAAATGCCATTTCCCGTTAGGACAATCTGGACCAACGCAAATTCCTTAAACTTTTAACAGTTTTCCTTGCGGAAGCAAATGCAGCATGATATATTTTTTTTTCTATAGCAATAAGAGTCAGCTTAAGGAAAACCATTTATGGTGAAATTACAAGTTTTTGACTGATTTTGAAAACAATCACGTGGAGAAAACTTATATAAATGTGCGCTCCCTCTACCACTGGTCTAGAAACGCCAATGATTTAAGGTTTGAATCACCCGTACCACAAGGACAAGACTTAATATTGAATGGTCTCTGATTTTTTCATTTTCTTTATTCATCATCGATAAGTGAACTCCCTAAAATTGGATAATTTGTGATTTCTTATTTTTAAAATGTTATTTAAATGTTCTTAGTCCGAATAGGGAGAAACTATTAAACTCTCTCATTTCCCGTGTGATTTCACATTCTTTGTATAGATGAGTGCAACAAAATAACTTTGTTACCCTTACGTAAGTGTGGTAGACAAAAAGTTTGAACCATTCAAAGTTTGAAATCTATTGACGTAAAAAGATTTCCAGTTTTACGAAATATTATGCTAACAACATGGAAAACGGGGAAATGTTGTGATTCGACAATTAAAAATGACATGTAAATAACATGCCTTGCATTCTCTAGGTTTGTTATTGTTGTTTATAAATATCAAGCCTTTCTGCAAAGAAACAAGCCGTGTCTCAAGACCGGTGATGGAGGGACCCCAATAAAGGGCTTTGAACACTACAGATGGGCGAAATTTAATTCATAATTCACCTGCTTGAACGTGTATGGTAAAAGGAAAGTAATAATGTAAACATCAAAATATTTCCATACAACTGTATTTGTAATTGATATTATAGTACCAAATGGCGAGAGAGTGCAAGCACGCCGTACTCGGGGTCACTGCACAAAGACTTGCAGTGTATTCTACTATCCATCGCACACTCTAGGCGCTCACGCGGGGACAGCAGATGTACACCACAAGCGCTCGCACTCACTCTAGCAGCACATTATTACATATGTGACTTAATAAAATGGGAAGGAATTACAAGAAACATGTATTGCGATCTGAAGATATACAGACTTTCAGAACTGTAATGTTCTTCTCGTTACTATAATCGATTATCTTCGTCTATCTGTCAAATCTTCAATGCAAATTTCTCTCGCGTCTTGCTTACAGACGACAGTTTTGTTTCTTTACAATTGCCACTTGTTTACAGACAAAACAGTTCCAGTCACAAAGTATATTCATTACCATAGAGTTATCGCATATTATATTACCGTTCCATGTCCGTCGCATTTTAATTGGTCAAGCTAAACCATGTGACCGACCACAAATACGCAATAATGGTTTGTTTATGTACCCGTGAAGATGAATAATATCGTAAACATCATAACTTTTGAGCTAAAACGTAAATTGTAATTTGTATAAAGATCATAATCAATCACAAAATAAAATGGAACACTTGTTGGCCAATTTTAGACACTTTTTGAAAAACTATCCGGATTTGCAAAAGTTTTGCAGCGCGCACTACTCGCTGACATGTTCTGAGGCCCATTTGTCGTTCGCGTGGGAAATTTTTCGTAAATTTTGTCGGTTTTTGGAGTTCGTTGATAATAAAATGGAAATAACAGACTCCGCGCTGACCATTAACGTTTATTTATGGGCGCGGGCTCGAGGAAAGCCAAATATAACGGGCTCGGCAAGCCTCGCCGGTTAATTTTTGGCTTTCCCCTCGCCCTGGCCCATAAATACATGTTAATGATCAGCGCGTCGCCCGTTATTTCTATAATATTTTCGGTATTTGTACTAGTGTTACGCGTGCTCGGATGTAAATAAAGTGTGATAAAGACGTAATAATTTAGAGAATATCCCTAATATTTTCTTAAAGATATGATGTGCTCCTGTACTATTATATTCATGACTTACAGCGATGCTCGTAACTGGCCTGTGACCGTAAGGTTTTCATACTGCCTGTACTTCGAATTCTATGTAACTATTTTACCTCTCACGATGAGTCTCATAAATCCATGCTTTCCTTGACTTCGTTGTGTTTCACTGCTGTAACACTCATAAATTCCTGCATCACTGGGCTTTGCGAATGATATCGTAATGCTACTCTGACCATTCCATTCTGATATCTCAATCCCGTTATGTCTCCATTTTAATAAGGCTTCTGATATGGAGGTCGTCATTGTCAGTGTTACATCATCTCCCCAACTCACTGTCTTGGTTGGACTCTCTGGTTTTACATCGGCTGAGAAAAGAAAAAAAACCCATTTATTTGCAATGGAAAGACAGATGTCTAAATGTACCTCTGTCTTAGGAGAGCAAGATTGAGTGCATCATAAAGTTTCTTATTGCTCTCTTCAACTGGCTGTTATAGACACAGATATCATATCTTGTAGTTATAGCGACCATTCTGCAATTATACTTTCCATAGGAGATAGTCGTAAAAACCTTGGGCGTTCTTATTGGAAGTTACCGTTTTTAATCTAACAATTCCCCGATGGTTAATA
Source organism: Ptychodera flava (assembly GCA_001465055.1). Classification (NCBI taxonomy): domain Eukaryota; kingdom Metazoa; phylum Hemichordata; class Enteropneusta; family Ptychoderidae; genus Ptychodera; species Ptychodera flava. The sequence continues at coordinate 11,953 of LD359194.1, read as the reverse complement.
AGGTCAGAATCCCCGTAAATTATACATTTTCTGAAAGAAGATATAGGGGAAAATTTTGGTAAACACAGGGTCACCATTGTTTACATAACTATCACGTGACAGGTGATTTGCATAACCTTTCAAAAATCTGTTTCCCTAAGTTTTGTCTCAATACTTCAAAATATCTGACTCAAACTTGCTGGAATGTAAGCTGTCACAACACTCTTTCAAATTATGTCTCAGATTTTTATATCTTGCTTAGTGTTTTTGGAGCACAATTTTAAAGAAATCAGCTGGGGTTAAATTCACCGCTCTGGAAGTTTTTCTAGCATAAAAATTGTTTAAGAAGGTTTAAAAAATTCTGAGACACACTTTGGAAGATCATTAGGACAGCTTGCAATCACGCAAATTTTAGTCACATATCTCAAAGCATTGAAACAAAACATGGGGAAAACCGATTTTTGAAATTTTATGCAAATTACCTGTCACGTGATAGTTATGTAAACAATGGTGACACTATGGTAATCAAAATATTCCCCCATATCTAGGCTTTTCGAAAATATACAATTTACGGGGGTATGAGCTCATTAACCGCTAGAGATTGTTGGCTTAAAAAGGTCAATTTCTTGTCTTGGAACCTTAATATATTTGAATATCTTGCTCCACAGAAGGAAGACGAGGAGTTCGATCAAAAGGTGCATACGTGACAACGGCATGGGAAGCCTTTTCTGTTGATTGATGACGAAGGACAGAGATACAAATATTGAATGATTTATAGTGGCTTTAAACAGTACAATTCAAACACATGACTGTTCAACCTCAAACGGGAAATAACGTTGACAGAGGAACATTATGATGAAGTTCATTAGTGAAAATATTTTTCAGGATAATTTTGAAGAGTGAGGTTAAAACGAAATATGTTTTTCAAATGCGATCTTACCCTCATCAACCACCAACACAGTTTGTAGTCTCTCAGTTTCACCCGTGTTAGCATTGGCATCACAGTAGTATACGCCTGGTCTGCCAGCACCGTTAGGTAAAAAAAGTCTTCTTGCGTAGACATCGTAGCTTTCATACCGATACCCTGAAGGGAGTTCCGATCCTGTACCTGTGTCAAGGATCCTGCCAAAGGAGAAACTTGTACCCACAGTTGATATGGAGTCACCAGCTGAGTATCCACCGATGAAATAATCAGCAGAATTCAAACTAGGTACTGCCTTTCCATTGTAAAATGTGATATCTAATCGAGATTCTGTGGAAAGAAACCGCAATCATCAATATAATCATGTTACTCTTAAGATTATACGCACTGCCATAATCTGCTATGAGTACCGTCATTATGATACGCATTTTTGATAAGTGATGTACATCTCAATTGTCATATTAACTGAGTGTTCTCATCATTTCAAAACGTTTTATTATTTGTTCCTTTAAGTTTTGTTATAATCGAGAACCAGCATACAAGGTTACTTGGAAACTAATATGTTAATATTTTGTCACATGAAATTCACTATGAGAAGCTCAGACTTCGAAATGATGCTACACAAGCAACCATTTACTAAAATAAGGCAAATGTGTCCAAATTTCTTCCCAAAACACATTCTACCAAACAAGAGAAATCACATGTAACATCGATGAAACGTTAGGGACTAATAGGACGTACAACCCGTAGAATTGCCTGACACAAACAAATGTAGGGCATATGGTTTATCATGATTGGAGAGATACGAACTTGTATTCTTGGAAATGTATACAAATATTGAAATAGTATGAACAAATATCGAAGAGGGTTATAGCATTGGGTCCACAGGGAGCTCTTCCTCCTTGTTTATGTGTGTCTGTGTTTGTCTGTGTGTAAGTGTTTGTGTTTGTTTATTCGTTATTTTTGATGAAATAAGAACGAAAAGCTGTTTTGTTTATATTTGTCAATAAAGAGCAATTTATTTATTTATTTATTTATTTATTTATTTATTTATTGATTTGCTTGTTTGTTTGTTTATATGTATTTCCGATGGTTAGGGTTAGGCTTAGGCTTAAGTTAGGGATAGGGTTAGGGTTAGGCTTAGGCTTAAGTTAGCGTTAGGGTTAGACTTAAGTCACTCCCTCGTCTGGTAATATAGAGGGAGTGACTTAAGTCTAACCCTAACCCTGTGGTGACGGCCCGTTGAGCCCACGTACGTAGTCTGGGTCAAGGGATCTGGGTCACAGTGGGTGCCATCGAACTGAACTTTCCGAGCTCGCCAAGATCGTATGCTCGTGATATTTTGAAACCCACGACACCTCCTAGAATAAGAACTACTGTTTCCGATCTTGTTGTTGCCTTCCCTTCATATATATATTTGAAAATTCTGGTTAAAGTACTATGGCTGTCAGGCGCTAGCGCGACGAAGCCCCCTTGTCAATCGATGGTAGCCTTCCTTTGGCGTCGGGACAGCGAGAGGCAATAGAGGTTTAGTTACACATAATTACGTGTTCGTCTGACGGCGCGCAGTAGTGTACGAGTATCAGTGCTGACGTGTGAATTGTTTGGTTTAGTTGTGCGTTTCCGATAATTTGCTGTATTTTTTTTCTCATTCACATGCGTAATTAGTGTCATTTTAAAGAAACATGAAGTTTTCTATGTCAGGACTATTCTTATATTAGCTCGTTGTGCCCTCTAATTACATAGGCCATTTTCTTTGATACAGTTATTAGGTTTACAGGAACTTTGTGGAGGCGTGAGAAAAAAGATGGATAAGAGACCACAATATTTCCTTCATGTCAGAAAATAATAGCGAGACCTTGTTGTACTGGTTCAAACTCTACGAAATATTCTGATACCAAAAAGATGTTTGCAAATTTACGATGATACTTTACCAGGTTGCTGGTCTAAATTAGCGGAAATCATCAAGAAAGCTAAAAATTACTATATGTAAATATGACCACGTGTAAAAGTGTCGTTTAAAGGTATACTGTTACCTTTTCCAAATTTGCCAAAGTTACCATGGAAAGAGAAAATCTAACCAATCACAGATTTTAAGTGGGTTGCCGCTTTTTAAAAACAGCGCCCTCACATGGGCATTTTGAATACCAAGGAACGCCCCTTTGACTATACATGGGTATATTTAGATTACGGGTGACTGTAAACCTTTAGCGTTCCGAACGTCCATGCTACACGTACGCGACGTCTGGTTTATATCAGTGACAAAGACGCTACGCGTACTGATCGAACGTAATTACGTGTAACTAAATCTCTTTATAACACGCCACATGCTCATTCCGTGTCGCGATTCGCCAGAATACGTCACGTGACGAGAAAATAGATACGTCTAGTCCCCACTGGATCGAAAAAAGTGACGTCAGAGGGTATTTTTTGAAAAGCTATTTCCCTAGGGAAATAGCTTTGACCAAATTTTGAATGGTGCCCGGTCACGTGACCGTCACGGGCGGAGTGTCGTCTGCAGCTTTGCAACAATGGCGGGTGACGTACGTGCTGTGCGTCCGGGATAGGTGACGACACATTCTCTAAAACAGATTTTCCAACATTTTCCAACATTCCAACAGCGTAGGAACTTGAACAGCTCATCGACGGAAAAGATTGAAGTGCAACTAAGGATGTCGCTAGGTATGCTTAGAATATTTTTTGAAAGAAAGTGGTACCACGTACAACTGAAACCGCTGTACATCGCTCAGTAAACTTGTCACAATGGATTGTTGCGGTGCAAAATATCAAAACACATTAAAAACTATATAACAATACAACATGAGCATGTGGTGTGTTATAAAATACGTATAGCCTGGTCTTTTTTCGGGCTATAGCGCTCGTCTATTACCCCTCGTGGTCGTGTGTTACCAGAAACACATCGCTATACCCCTCGGCGATGTGTTTCTGGTAACACACGGCCCCTCGACGTAATAGACGGGCGCTATAGCCCTCATGACCAGGCAATAGGTGTTTACTAGTAATTGACAAGTTCACGTGACCGAATCCGTATGATTGGTTAAGATGGCATTCAGTGTATCACAGTTTCAAATTGATCGGATTTATGAATGAAAGTACCCAGTAAACATTTGCATATCTCCAGGGCGATGGGCCGTTTTACTTATTAAATGAAAATAATCCAAGGAAATAAACCCCAGATCGCGACAATATTTTTGCAATCCTCGACTATATCCATCCACGTCAAACGAAAAGTAAGAAGACTGTTCATGTGATAAATATATAATCCCATGTAATTTTTCTCTGACGTCATCGTATATACGATTTTTATTTTTTTATTTTCTGACAACGTCTTCTTCCAGGCTTTTGTTTTAACCCGTCAACATTGATAAGGGAAATCCAATCTCAGTCAAAGTCATACTTTTATGAAATATGTTTGCGAACAATTTGCTAGTGTTATGATGGAAGCCACGTTCAATGATACGTGACGACCAGTATTGCATATGACGTTGGATAGGCTTCTGCAAATGGATAGGGGCAAACTCCTTAGGTCAATGATGAACGAATGGTAGTTGTTGTTAGAGGCAGTAATCAATTAAATCAATCGATTTCACTATAAAATTTAGTCATTTTGTTTCGAATTCAATCCGATTTAGGCAAAAAAAAGTAGGTTTGTTTCTGGTCATCGACATGTGGCAAAAATGATGCGATGACACGAGTTTCTTTTCAATTTTTTTTCATTTTTGGTGGAATTTGACATTTTTGTAATCGAGTTGAAATCGGGATGTAATAAAACTTGCAAAAATAAATGGTAAGAAAATGCTACAAAGAACCTAACACGATTGGAACTAATTTGGGATAATTGGATTTTCATATTTTGCAAATTTCTCAAAAGTGTTAGGTGCCATATAGCTGAATGTTGCAATATCGCAAATTACTCATAAAAACAAATGTGTAATATAAAAATAAAAGCAGATGACATTACATTTGTAGATTAAATCGACATTACTTCACCATCTACTTATCCCAAATTAGTTCCAATCGGGTTACCTGTATTTCGTAGATATAACAGTTTTCTTTGTGTCAAATATAAAGGATTTACTGTTTCGTAAATTAAAAAATATTTATTCTTAAAGATTATTGACGGTTGCCATCACTAATTCTCTGATAGTAACGATACAACTTTCAAGTGTCCATCGAAAGGCTTGTCATAGGTCACCGGTCAAGTGTAAATCCGTTTATTACGATTATTCTTCATCCTACGTTTCCAAGCGGCAAAGTTGTTACCTGTTCAGGCAGAAGAACGCATCCTAAATATCTATTTATGGTCCAGTCAAAATAACGAAAAAAGCCAAACCTCAAACAATTGCAACACAAAGCATTCATGGGGTTTTGTGCTTGGGGATACTGCCTATAGCGACATACTAAAAGTAGATAAAAATCGGAAGATATAAAATTTGATTTTTTTCGGGTTATTTACTATGTAATTTATGAGTAAAAGGTAGAAATATTGCCATGAGTAGTGGAGGTGTTCTTTGCCCTTTGCGTCGAGTATTTTGGTCTTTAAAATGGAAGCACCAACTGAGGAATAGTAGTAGGCTAACATTTTGTTGTCGTCGTGTCATTTTTCAATTTTTTGTCTATTAAATCATAAATTGTTACCGTAGCAACCAGCCTTTCACATGAAATTTGCTGTGAAAATGAATGAAAACGTCAGATAAACCAGGATCATAACTATTTATGTGGTTTGTACTCTGTCATTTATGCTGAATGACTTACAACATCAAAAAGCGAAGAAATATGGAAGAATGTGAAATTCGCTTTATCGAGATTACTAAATATTTGACTTAAGGGTATAAGTTTGCTTTACTGGAGCGCAGGACTTCTTTGTCTAGATTTGTCCTCGTCATTGTGGTAGCACCATTGCACAAATGCAAGATCAAGAATTTGTTGTCATCGTGTAGTTACTTTTCAGTGTCATGTAATTTAAATCACAGGTCGTTACCATAGCAACCAATCGTAAATGAAATTTGCTGTAAAATAAAAAATATAAGTAAATCAAGTCTTACGCTGACTATTAAGTTCAGATCACGTGTTTCTAGATCACCAGAATGAGTATAGACGAAGATGCTTAAATACGTTCAATCTTCCAGTAATGCCGCCGGGAAAAATGATGGTATCCATCTAGCTCACTACTGGCCTCAATTATTGCGCTGTTCTATTCAAATATGTGTCACTTCCACCTACTGACATGCTCCTAGATACTTGCATTACAGCCGCTTGACATTTCACCCTCGTCTTTTGTTTGGCTTTGTTGGCTAGCATTTTTACACAAAGAAACATGTCTGAACTGCTCTATGTACGTGTTTCGAATTTGGCCCCAGGACAATGCACCTTTAACCTAATGTCTTGTGTGGATGTGCAACGACCATCTACAATTCTGCGAATGTCTCCAGGTCATGCAAAGTATTGTAGATGTCAGTATACAAAGACATCAGGGTACAATTCAAATATAACAAGGTCTAAGTCAGTATCTTCTTTCCCAACCAGATAAGGAAAGCAGGTATCGCTATCACTCTGACGCGACACCGCGACACAGTTGAGTAATTACAAGAATAAGGGCTTGAAATGGTTTCAAGTTTTAAAATTTGGTAACCCTATGTACTAGAAAATAATCATCCATCTGCATTATTCCTTTGGTAGATGCTTTTCATTTATTTCCTGGTGCCAACCTTAAGGGTAGGAATCGAAAATGTTTTGCAGTCGCGCATGAGAGCTCTCAAACATTTGCAGAAGTGAATATACGAGTACCAGGCGGTACGGGTTCTCATCTCTTTGCATAACATCTGCGCATGAGCAACAGATTTACTTAGCAGCCCTTGGGCCATAAGGCTCAATGGAGAACGTTTTGTATAACGAATGCAGTTCCGTGATGTCGTTGTTCACGTTATTAGGAATACATTGTTAGAAGTTTACTGGGCGAGTTTTAATCATAGTGATGTCTATTTCCCCATAAAAGGACGAAAAGATGTATTTTCACCAAGTGTCATCCTCGGTTTCACTCTGATCTTAATCTTGAAATAGTCTTTCAAAAATACCATTGACTTACTTTTACCTTGAACACGATTGGAACTTATTTGGGATAATTGGATCTTTACATTTAACAAATTTCTCAAAAGCGTTAGGTGCCCTATAGCTGAATGTTGCAATATTATAAAGTACTCATAAAAACAAGTGTGTAACTTAAAAGAAAAGTAGATGAGCTTACGTTTGCAGAATTAATCGACATTACTTCACTATCCAATTATCTCAAACTAGTTCCAATCGTGTTCTTGTCACATGAGGGATGACAGATATACAAGTTTACTATAAAGAGCTATTAAGTCATTTCAATAAGCCTCTTTTGTATTTGTAAATGAAACAAAACTCTTTCGAGAATTCCCCATATGTAACTAAAGGAGGCGCCGTCCTCTTCGATTTCACTAGGTATAGGAACGCCATGTAAATTGAAAACACTATGATTTGTCAAGGGTCATTTGCAAAAAAAATCGAGTAGACAAGGTCTACACAGATTGAGTCGTACAAACAAAATAAATCTTCAGAAATCAGCCTTGGTACAACACGGAATCAACGAAATTAGGTCGAATGGAACTTGGAGGTTACAGAAACCCACTAATGTTACAAATTCGTTGAAATCGATTTCCGTGCAAAAAGAATGCAAATGCAATTGAGTTCGTTATGCATGTATAACTGTTGAGGCGTGAACATTGGAGTAATAGTATGACTGAAAATATCAATGCACAACGATTCCCCCTTCTTTATGTTTAATACCAATGACTATTTGTACTCAAACAGTTACTGGTACCAGCAGTGTTAAGTATCCGCCAAAGACTGGTCATCTGCTACTTGTCAAATATAAATGCGTCCATAGTGTTAGTGCGGGTTGGAGAGAAAACCGTATTCCAATATGGCTGCTCAATGTACAATCGTTCAGGTCTCTTAAGCGCTGATCAAATGTTCTTAGGAAAAAACAACTAGTGCAGAAGAGTAAGCTTATACGTAAATATATACAACTTACCCGTAATACTGAAAGGTAAAAGAAAGGTGACCAAAGTCAGTAGGACAAACATTTCTGTTCGTGAAGGCTAACCCGACGTCAATCTGCCAATTGAGTTCGCTAGTGTCTGCAATTGTTGCGCAGTTCCAGTGAAGAATGTGTCCCTTCCAGAAATAAATAGAAACACTGACCCTATTGACATGACCATACCTATTTGCATCACAACAGTCTTATATTTCATGCTCGTCTTTGTTGGACTTTGTTGGCTATAATTCATTTAAATGAGTTGTGCTATGTGCTGCACTCGATTTGCGCTCCTGAGTTTTATTGCTATTAGTGTCTTTTTGCATTTCGCTGGACTTTGTCTGGTGTTGAGCCGTTTTATGAAGATCTCAACACCACTCCCCTTCTCTACAAAGATCTCCATCTCTCCCGTTTTGAGCTCCTTTGGATTTAGGTTTTCTTGTTACGTCAACACTGAAGCCTTCACCAGTTCCAGAGTCATGCCTTCAATAGTGTACAACGCTACCGCCTTGATGAACATTGGGAGGAATGTTATTAACAATGCTGCATCATTAAGACTGAATGCTAATTTATGGAACAAGCTGAAGCATTTGAATATCTGCAAGATTGCAAGTGCCAAGAGAGGTTGCACTGCAGGAAGACAAAAGCAACGTTACATAAAAGCTATAATAACACCGCTTCACCTGTTGAAGCCTTCTACATCAACAAATCACAGTGCCCTAAATACTATTCCCAGACTCGCAACCAATAAATCACCCTTTGTCAACACCTGTCCGTCAGCTACAACAACTACCTTGAAGGGAAAACTTCACAAAAGTGTGAGCAACTCATCTTCCATTGAACGACCGTCTTTGAAAAAAGTTACCATCTACATAAAAGCCGATTCGTTGTTCGTTTATGAACTGCCGCTTGATGTCCAATAAATAAACTGCTATCAGCGAATACTGGCTATTATTACATATGTAATGCAGATTATTCTAATGTGCCCCACCACATAAAGTTGGTATTGAATCTCAGTAATGTGCATATGAGAAAAATAGTTCCTTTTCAAAATTCGGTTTTTGGCGGGATAAATTGCATATCATATTGACCACACAGTTGCTTCCTACACTTTATTAATTTTATCATAATAATACAAAATGTTAACAATAAACTCCTTGTCAAACAGCTAAAAACGTACTTACAGATTGAAAGAGAATGTCACAAGCCATCAAATAACTATGCAAATTAGTCACGTGCCCATTCAATAATTTTTCGGTATTTTCACGCTAAATTATGCAAATGAGTATCAAATTAGGCGGACTACTTTATACTTTGGTAAAAACTGTCGTCTGCTGTATATTGAAACCAGCTCGATTGAGGACCAGCATTACGACTGGCAAAATTGCGAATATGTTGATCATTTTGAAATTTAATTTTATTACGGAGACACAATGGAAACACCCTGTGACACGGAGAAACAAGTATTTTTTAAGGACTGTGAGCACAGGGAGATGTGCCCGTGTCAACACAGCTGATGTCGACGTCCAAGTTGGAGCGCAGAAAAACCAAAACACGGAAATGAAAACAAGACGCGAAGAGGCAGTTTTCAAGGAATGGCTTCACACCATGACAGAAGAAACTTGCGAAGTTCTGAACTTTCCACCACCTGAGTTAGATCAATTGCCAGCCCGTTTTTTTTTTCTGAGCGACGGGACTCACTGACAAATTGAGTAATCACAGCGCTCGCAAAGCCTGCGTACAACGACTGCTCGATGCCGGCGTTACACCAACTGTGGCTTCACAACTAAACTAAGCGGGCTCAAAAGCTCAACCGTTATTGTGTGGCCAGTGCAGACCAACAGCGTCAGATGAGCAACATACTCGCCGGTACACAACCTGCATCCACGACCGACCGCGACCGGTCCTTCGTATGCTAATATTCGAGGTCCCTTGTCGTCAATGCATCAAAATGCCCTCCATCAGTTGCCGCAACTACCAGGGATGTTCTCAAATGCACACATCAGTGGTGGATCGTTCAACTTTACCTTCAACATCACCGGAAATAATTCCCTATCTAAACAGTCTTCCGACCTGCAGTGATCTACTTCGATTCCGACTCAGATTGAATTATTCAACCGATAACATAATTAGACTTTCTCGTTTTGAAGTTTACTTATTGTTCTTGTTCCAGTGTACATGAATTTCGATTACAATGATATAAAATACGAACGGTTTCGCTTGAAAACATTTTGTACTGTCATACGTGTGAGTGACGTTGTTTGAGTGTACCAGCTGAGGGGCGAATAACTCTATTGGTTAAGTAATATCCATCCGCCGACCCGAAGAACTTACTTGCTCGACGAAGTTACCAACGTGTGTAATTTGGGAACATATGTAATGATAACAGAACTCCATGACCTTGCCCTGACGTTTGTGTGTTACGGAAGTTATTTTCACGAGTGATGCGGTGTATCCTGCGGCCGTATTTTCACGAGCTTCGCTCGTGAAAATACGGCCGCAGGATACACCGCATCACTCGTGAAAATAACTTCCGTAACACACAAACGTCAGGGCAAGGTCATGGAGTTCTGTCATAGAGTGTCATCTTGATGTTCTTTTGTTGGCGGAAACTTGGGTTCGCGATGATGCCAGTGATACTGCGCAGTTCACCGAAGTGTTCAATGCGTGAAAAGATAAGCATCCCCGTCAACGCGTCTGACTGCAACTTTTTATGAGCTGTCAGGCAACTTGTCACATTAAAAGTTTAACACGCCAAACTCAAAACATTGTGGCGCGAAACCAAAAACATCCACTCGCCAAACGATGCTGAAGTTATTTTCGTATTCGTTTTCGTATTCGTTTTCGTATTCGTATTCGTATTCGTATTGGAGTCACTGACAAAATTTTTTATTTTTAGTTCAAATTTCGTACGTATTATATAAAAGTTCTGTCTTTACAGAAGTTAAAATGCTTTTTATATGACAATATATCAATACTTCAATATTTGAGAATGTAAGTTGAAAAAGATCCAATCTTTTTAGGCCCTAGATTGAAAGATATCGTTGCTATAATTAGAGGAGAGATTTTAAAAACAAACGGCCAGTACACAGGCACTCCTTAGCTTAGTCTCGGTTACCCAGACTCCTCTGCGCTACCTCTTCTCGCCGGTAGCGCAGAGGAGTCTGGGTAACCGAGACTATCCTTAGCTGGGTAGTCTGTTGAATTGATCGATTTTCGGTTCAATCTATCGATCCCGTAGTCGATATGCGCGCCATTGTAACCAAAATACTCACTAAGTTACAGTGGCGGGCATACTGACCACGGGATCGATAGATCGAGCCGAAAATCGATCTATTTAGCAGACTACAAAGCTATTAGCGCCTATGGGCCAGTAGTAGTCTTTGGAGGAAAGATTTTTTAAACAAACATCATTTTCGTATTCGTATTCGTATTCGTTTTCGTATTAACTTCTATCACAACAACCAACTTAAACATTCTGTTGACATCATTAGTATCGATAATGGAAATTTAGCTGACCCGCCCAATTTGACGAGTTGTAAACTTTAAAAGGTAATTTTCTTGTTTTAAACTGATATCTCTGAGAAAGTGATCGTCATAAGGACAGTGAATGCAGGGCTCAACGTTATCGCATGCCCCCTAAGTCGATGACATGCTATATTTAGACTGCTGTCGCAAAGAAAATATCATCTCATATGATGTGGGAAAGCGTCATAAAAGAAAACGAGATGAATAAAATGGTATCATAGGCCTATGTCCCGATCGGTACATTTGTTTCCCTAATAAAGATTAAATTAATGTGTGAGCTGTTGTCAGAGTCTTTATGTCAGTACGGCCCATCTCTTTTTCTTTCCTTGCGTTTGCGTCAACTGTCATTGCCAGAACATGTTGATCAACTTTAATACGTTATAATAAGATACAACAGAATGCATGGAAATTAATTTGTATCGCGAAATATCGAGAAATACCTGTAT
>LD359181.1:18166-29912 GCA_001465055.1 Ptychodera flava | reverse complement strand
TCATATATTTTGCTAATAATAGATAAAAGAGAAATAGGTCTATAATTACAAACTTCATGAGCTGACCCTTTCTTAAAGACAGGAATAACCTTTGCAACTTTTAATTTCTCGTGAAAACTACCATTAGAAAGAGAACGATTTATCAAATAGGCGAGTGGCTTTGATATATAATCAACAGCATCTTTTACAAGTTTTGGGTGAATTTCATCGTGGCCATACGCTTTTTGAGTATCTAGTTTGAGAATTATTTCCCTGACATCTTGTTCACTGATAGGACGGAAAAAGAAAGAGTTCGATAGACTATGTTCGAGGAAATCATAGAAACTGACATTGCAGGTTATTTGTGATGACAACTTATTACCTATATCAGCAAAGTAGTTATTGAACGTGTTGGTTATATCCTTATTATGTGTGAGATATTTGTTAGGAGCATGGTCTGACTTAATTTTATTAGGTTACTTTCCAGAGTTAGATGACCGGTTTAAAAGTTCATTAATAATTTCCCAAGTTTTGTTTGTATTCTGTGCAGAAGCAGTAAGTTTCCTATAGTAGTAAGACCTTTTGGCATGTTTCAATAGTTTGGTTAACATATTACGATATTGTTTATACTTAAAATGCACCTGTGATTTAGGCCCAGCCCGTTTTGATTTCGAAAAAAGCCTGTGTTTATTTCTAATGGAAATGGTTAAGCCCTTAGTTAGCCAAGGTTTATTTAATGACTTGGATTTTGAGCGTGTACATTTAACAGGGACATTTTTCATTATTATATCATGGAAAATCTTGTAAAAACATTCATAAGCCTCATTTGCATCAGAAGAATTAAAAACTGGTTCCCAAGAAATGTCGGCTAAGTCAGCCTTAAAAGAAGCTGAGGAGTAAGACGAAAAATCGTACTTATAAGTGGGACCTTTGTTGCTGAAAACGTGACGTAAGTTTCTTATAAATGCAAATGTAGGAAGGTGATCACTCAGATCTGTTTGAAGTGTATCAGCTTCAATGAAATAGTCATTAAAGTTCACAAGACAATGATCGATAATGGTGGAAGAATAATCTGTAATACGAGTTGGGGTATCTATGATTTGTCTGTAGTTATTGCTACTTAGAACTGTTGTATATGCAGTATTTACACTATTTGAAACAGCTGTGTCGATATTCGTATCACCGATAATTATACACCTGTCATGGTTTTCTGCAATGTTACTGAGACACGTATCAAGGCTTTCTAAGAAATCTTGAACAGGTGTATTTGGCTTATGGTAAATGATGCCGAGAGCCACTTTTTTATTTTCCAACAGAGTTTCAATAAATAAATATTCGCAGTAGCTGAGAGCGGGTGGGTCAATGATGGAATAGGAGAGTGATTCATGCAAATATAAACCCACGCCTCCACCTTTAGCACCTTCACGACTTTTTGAAATAAAATCATACGATGGCAGGTTGTAAATGGAGGTGTCGGAATCGTTATGTAACCACGTCTCACTTACACCTACTACTGAAAATTTGCATTTCAATTGCTGAAGGAGAATTGACAGGTCATCGAATTTGTTCTTGATGGACCTAATGTTCAAGTGAAAAAATTGGCACCATGAGAAGGAATGTTTAACCACTTTTTGATATATTTAGTTGTAATACTATCTAGAAAGCTTCTTTGTGATTTTGTCAGATCATGTACAGTTAACATAAACCTAATTGAAGAAAGCATGTACTTGGAATATACATGCAACTTATATTCGGGTCTTGCTAATGAAGAATCAATATTTGATAACATACCGGTAAGTTTGTCTTTCACTAAGGCAAAAGCCGCTTGTGATGTACCTGAATAAGTCATCCATGAACCAAGAAATTTTCAGGGAGCGTCTTTAAGCAGAGTTAATTGACTATCGTCAATATAATATGGCACAGCTTTAGCCTGACCACTGCAAATTGAAAGGGTCTTACATTTAGATGGCTTCAAATGTAAATTCATTGTTTTCGTAATCCTCTGAACCTCATCCATCAATTTCTTCAATTTTTTCACCCCGTTTCCGAAATTTGAAATGGGGGTGGGGGGTGAGCCACTTTTTGACGTCGGCAAAAAATAAGCCATTGCACCCCCCCAGGCTGAAGAAACTGACCAGTCCCTAACTATGAAAATGAATGATCTTTTATAACTATCATGAATATCATACAAACATGCAACTATTGTTCATCTATTTGTAGACTTGCCCCTAGTCTGTTGGCGTGTTAATTTCAAAATGGAGTAAATTGTGAAAATGAACTTCAGCAGACCATTGTGCTGAGGATGAGATGAAAGCAGAATTGCAGCTACAAACCGAGTACAGTGAGACCCATAGACTTAAACAGATTGCTGGATTTTTGTTGTCATAAATAATTCATAATAACATCAAGCCTTGTAACCCTAAAAAGGCAGCCAATCTGTTACTTTGGCACACACCTTCCTAATCTTTTTGCAGCACACAGCAAAATCATTCTTCTCACTATTCCCCACCTGCAGAGCTGCTACTACTGTGATCACTAATTTGAAAACTGTCAATACTGTCATCACTATCTTGCAGAGTAACATCACTGGTAGAAGTATATAAAGAGCCTGATACAAGATGAAATTGTCTTGGCATCCTATGATAATCATACATTTCAAACATTTCAAGACTTTCACTCTCATTGTCAAAATGTGGCTTTATTTCAAGTTGTTCAGCCATGAGATTCAATTTATTGTGATGCAAATTAATAACTAAAGTGAAAGTTTTTCCCAAGCGAATGTTCTCCTCCCTGTTACTTAAACTCTTGGCACCAACATCACTAATGATATTATGACTGAGATCTAAATGTTGCAGCTTAGTCATCTTTGCAATCCCTTTACTTAAACTCTGAGCACCAACATCACCAATGTTATTATGACTGAGATCTAAACGTCGCATCCGAGTCTTATTCTCCATCCCTTTACTTAAACTCTGAGCACCAACATCACCAATGTTATTATGACTGAGATCTAAACGTTGCAACCAAGTCTTATTCTCAATCCCTTCACTTAAACTCTCCGCACCAACATCACCAATGTTATTATGACTGAGATCTAAATGTTGCAACCAATTCATATTTCTTATAAGTTTACTTACAGTCACTGCTGTGAAATTTCCGAGGCATTTATGACTGAGATCTAGATGTGTTTTCTTTGTCTTCAAAAGTTTCATTTCTCTATTTAGAAATTCAACACCTATATCTTTTATATCATTATGACTGATATCAATATCTATTGATTTATATTTACCAACCATCATATCATTTAGACACTGAGCACCAACATCACCAATGTTATTATGACTGAGATCTAAATGTTGCAGCTCAGTCATCTTTGCAATCCCTTTACTTAAACTCTCAGCACCAACATCACTTATGTTATTATGACTGAGGTCTAAACATCCCAGCTGAGTCATATTCTCCATCCCTTTACTTAAACTCTCAGCACCAACATCACCAATGTTATTATGACTGAGATCTAAACGTTGCAGCCGAGTCATATTCTCCATCCCTTTACTTAAACTCTCAGCACCAACATCACCAATGTTATTATGACTGAGATCTAAACGTTGCAGCCAAGTCATATTCTCAATCCCTTTACTTAAACTCTGAGCACCAACATTACCTACCGGTATATTATTATGACTCGGATCAATATTTACTACATGAGGTGCATTCATCATTCTTTTACTTAGACTTTCAGCACCAACATCTATGTTGATATAACTGTAGTCAAAATGTCTAACCTTGGCCAATGTTGCCATTGCACTGCATAAAAATTTAACAGAAATATCGCTGATGTTGTTATTTCTCAGTAAAAGCACTCTAGGACCATAGAGATGGGACAAACCCTGGCAGAGGTTTTCAAATTCTATGTTTGTAAGTTGCATATCATTAAGATCAAATGTAGTTATATATATAATATCTTGAAGAAACATCAATGTGATAAGGGGTAGTTCCTCTGCATCTAACTCCAATTCATGATGATACCTTGGTAATTGCTCTTTGATATATGGTAGTATGTGAGAAAACCCTTTCATATTGTCAGACACATTGATGTATTTCTGTTGTTGTTCTTGCACAATATCAAGCAAATGAACCATGCCTCCGACACTAATTTGTGTATCATGAAAATTTGCATATCTAAGATGTTTAAGAACATGCATTTTACTTCCTATATGTATGATACCTTCATCTCCTATGTTATTTGAACTGATATCTAAATGATTTAAAGACAACAGATGTTCAAGACTGTCAGCAAGAATTACGGCAACTTCTCTGGTAATATTACAGTTACTGAGATTTAAACGGTTCAAATTACTGAAAAAGGCTAAAGTGTGGCAGAGTGCATTTACAATTTTGGGTGACGCATTTGATAAATCAGCATCAGTTACACTGCTCATGCTTTTCTGTAAATTTTCGATATCCTGTAATGAATTTATTTGCGTCACTTCTTGCATAAATTCTTCTGACCCCCAAACAAGTTTTTCACTCTCTGACAATGTCTTTAAGCAAGCTTCAATCCTATTGTTTTCCAAAAGAACATCAACTTCACCACAAAGTGGTAATAACCTGATACAGCCAAGACCACATAAACTGTTGCTTCCTATGTCTAGCTGCTTGAGAAATGGTAGACATCTGACAGCTTTCAACAATATTTTTGTAAACGTGTATTCTAAATTATCTTGTGATAATCCAAGTGACCTAACCTTAAGTATTACATTGTCTTCTATCATTATTTCAAACATATCTGTTAGAAACCTTTCTTCAAATCCAGTCATGAGTAACGATTTTAGGCGGGGCAATGATGCTAATGCATTAACAAATACATTCATTAGTTTTCTGTCAGCATCATTGAAGTTGTCACAGACTGCTTCTATTTTAATAGAAGTTATATGATGTTTACAGTCTTTTTGTGAGGTGAACAGTTGGTGAAAGACAATGTATCGAGAAATCACTTCCAATTCAACTTTGTTTTTAACTTTTACATGCACAAAAGATGTCTGAAGTTTTAGGAGACTCTCAAAACTTTCTTTAAATTGCTGTGACAGGACTTTTTGTTGTTTTAAAGAAATCAGCGTGATATTTTTTAAATGAAAAATATTCCTGAAAATGAAAGTCACTGCTTCCACAGCTTGTGGAGATGTGTTATTTAAATCTGTGACTGATAAATCTAAGGCTCGGAATGAGGTGATCAATTGTCTAGCAATTGCTTGGAATTTGCCAGGACAATTCGATTCAAGAAGAGCTCTGCCAAGCAAAGAAAGTTGCTCAAATGTTCTAGGATATGTCTTCATGAGACAATTTCTAAGTGCCATGAAGAAAGACATTGATTTTTCTTTAAGAATGCCAGCAACATAATATAGGACACTTGGCAACTCTTTAACACATGGTTCAAACATGTTCTTCGTGAAAAAGGCATTCTTAGTTTTTCTCAAATAAACTGCTAAGCAATAGAGATACACCTGTTGAGAAACAAAAACTCTCTTGCTTTTACTTTGCTTCTTTAAAAACGACCACATAAGAGATGATTGATCTTCATCTTTTAACAAACCGAATGTGTATGCTTCATTGTAAGGAACATCCAGCTTCTGAGACCACGTTTTGGTTTCCATAAATGCATCAAATACTTGCTTGCCTATTTCAGAAAGCCTACACTGCACTACATGCCAAACATTTTCTATCTGAAGTTGATGTTCCTTACAATACATATCAACATGGTATCTAATTGCATATTCAGTAGCTTCAGTCAGTGTTGATGGTAAAGTATGACAATTCTCATACCAAAAGGATACAAATGCAGGAAAGAAGAATTCATCAGATCTAAATTCGCTCACAATTGGATTATATCTTGACTGCTCAATCAAATACTTGGCTTGGTTTTCTTCTACATGCTGCAATATGTACCTCTCCAATCGGTCATGGGCAATAGTCCTCACCCAGGTTCTGTCTGGGATTGTATAAACGGCAGAGATATCTGTATGGGGAAAAATGAAAATGGCAACTGACATGTAAGCATAAATTATATGACAAGAAAACGTGATTAACAATATGTGAACACTTTAAAAATCCAACACTTTATCACATATATCACAGTGTAGGAGCTAAAATAAACTTATTTATAACAGAATGTGCACTTCAAATTAATAGAAGTATTGCATATTTCTTTTGACCCTTGTGATTTTATATTATGAAACTATAGTGGTATTAGCAAGCATCACAGACAATTTTCATCCTGCAGTGTTTTCAATTCATGCTGTCATCGATAACTGGGTGCTTGAGCTGCTAGGGTAATGTGACATATTGAAATGAATGTTCTACAGTATGTACCAGGCTGACAAGTTCTCGTATTAAATGTTATTATCACAATCATGAGCTAAATATATATTTAAGCTAACGGGAGTGCAGTAAAATATATAACCTGGTTTCCTGTATATCCAGTGAAATACAGTAGATACAACAAACAAACCTCAAACAGTGTTATGCAATATAAGACTCATTAATTTCATTGACTGAGGCGGAGTACAGGAAATGCCATACAATGATTTCAAACAACTGATATGCCACAAAAAACTTGATGAAATCGATTTAATAGCATTCTGTGACAGCTTTTTGAATACTTGATCAAAGACAGTTTCTCCAGATTGTATACTTACCCTGAAGTATCTTCCTGACAAGCTCATATTCCATTTTATCTATTATTGATCTAATTCTGACTATGTAACCAGCATCGTCTGATTGTGATCGCATCTCAGGAGTGATGAGAATACCTCCCAATGTTTCATCAAGGTCACCTGACTCATACTTGACCCAGAAATTGTCAATGTTGTCAACTGACAAGAAACTCAATAAACATCGTAAACAACCGCTTAAGATTTGATCCAGTCTTGCCTTAAACTTTTCAAATGTCTCATTTAGTTGCTCTGCCTTTTCAGGGTATTCCCCTTTCTTTATACTTTCAATCTCTAATTCAAAAACCTCCTGCGCTTTACCCAATTTTGCTTCCTCTATTTTTTGTTTCATTTCATGTTTGTTACTCAGTCGTTGGTATTCTAATTCTTGTTTCTGTGAGTCTGTCAGATGCGGGGCTTCAGCCTTACTCATTTTCTCATCAATATCGAGGTTGCTATCACATTGGATGCCTGCAAATGTAAAAAATACCATCAATGACACAGGACTCACATTTGTTTTGATGTGGCACACCAGAGTGAGTATACAACTAAGTTCACCCCTAGCGAAACATGCATACCAAGTTTCAAAGCAATCTGACAAGTGATTTCAGAGAAGATGATTTTATGACCAAGAATCGGGAAAATTACCCTAAAAATACAAATATGAAAATTTCACCACAATTTGAAGGCATTCGACTAAGTATGCCTCTAGCTATATGCATATCTATGAATATGCTATATTCATAACATTATGAGCGACAGCAAAAGCACAGTTTCTTTTACTGCTGTCATTGTATCACCACTTTTTATAACAAGTGTAATTGCCTTTGGTCAAGTCCTTTAAGCTCTGTATGCCAAACTGTGAATGCTCATTATATTTGCAAATTATAGATTACCTGACATGAAAATGCAAAATGACTTTCAATATTGTTTTAACCTTATATCATCAATGTACATTACATGTTTTGTCAACTTTTATCAAGTAAATACTGGTATACATCCCTAATAAGGAAATTTCATTACATATGCAAATCAGGAATTGGTTGACGTAAAAGTGCTTCATGACTTTGAATAATGTTGTATCCTAGTATCTTCAATTTACATAGCAAGTTTCGTCAACGTTGGTCTGCTCAATCAAGATATATATCCTTCAATAGGAAAGTTCATTAAATTTGCAAATTAAAAATTGGCTGATGTTAAAATGTTTCACGACTTTCAATAATGTTGCATCGTAGTATCTTTAATGTAGATAACAAGTTTCATTAACTTTGGTCAAGTCAATTCAGATAAATACCCCTAATTAGGAAAGTTCATGAAATATGCAAATTAGGAATTGGCCGATGTAAAAATGCTTAATAACTTTGAATAATGTTGGATCATAGTATTTTCAATGTACAGCAAGTTTCATCAACTTCGGTCAGGTCAATCAAGTAATGAGAAAAATTCATTTATATGCAAATTATGAATTGCATGATGTAAAAACACTTAATAACTTTCGTTAAGGTCATATCCTAGTATCTTCAATGTGGATAGCAGTGTTTTGTTAACTTTAGTCAATCAAGATATATATCCTTAATGAGAAAAAGTTATTAATATACAAATTAGGAATTGCATGATGTAAAAACACTTAATAACTTTTGTTAAGGTCCTATCATAGTATCTTCAATGTGGATAGCGGTGTTTTGTTAACTTTAGTCAAGTCAATTCAGTTCTATATCCCTACTTAGAAAAGTTCCTTAAATATGCAAATTAGGAATTGGCCGATTTAAAAATGCTTAATAACTTTATATAATTTTAAATCATAGTATCTTCAATATACATACCAACTTTGGTCAAGTCAATTCAGATATATATCCCTAATTAGGTAGGTTCATTAAATATGCAAATTAGCAATTATCTTTCATGTCACCCCTTAATACCTTTCACGCCTGACATATCCTGGTGTGATCAACATTTGTATGAAATCTAATCAAATTGTGTGCAGCCGTTTTCAATGTATATCGTTTTTTTTTTTACTTTAATCTATAATTATGCAAATGAGCAAAAAGTATGCAAGCCACACGCACCAAAAACTAATCAGTTCTTACCATTTCCTAACTGAATGTATGTACCAGATTTGCTTCTGATAAGCCGTTTTTGAGATATCGGGCCAACAGACAGACACACAGACAGACACACAAACAGACAGACAGACATTGCTGCAACATAAGCTCATATGTGTGAACATGTGAGCTAAATATGAAAATTTCACCAAAATTTGAATAAATCTGACAGAGGCCTTAAATCTTGGTTCATGTATAGCATATTTCAAGGCAATAGGAAGAGGGCTTTCAGAGAAGGAGATTTTTGGCCATAAACGGGCAAATTTGGCCCGAAAATACAACTTTCAAAATTTCACCACAATTTTACCAAATCCAACCAAAGTCACTTTAAGAACCTGCATACCAAGTTTCTACCAAATCTTGTCTGTGGTTACAGAGTTTCAGCAATTCGCTGGATTTCCTTTTTAGCTCATTTGCATATTTTTGACATTGACATGTTCATTTGAACAAATTCACATCTCCACCCCTGGGTGCACCTGTACACCAAATACTAAGATGGTAGGTGCTGCGGTTTGGGAGTTTTGATGTGGACAGACATACATCCGCATATACTAACATACATACAGACACTGCTGACCTAAATATAAGCTTTCTTTTATGTGTGTGTGTGTATACACTTAATGTAAGCTAAAACTTAACCTTTTGTATATATATATATATATATATATATATATATATATATATATATATATATAACCGGGAGGGCACATTGTATACATTTTGTATATATATATATATATATATATATATATATATATATATATATATATATATATATATATATATATATATATATATATATATATACCGGTATATACACCAAATGTGAGCTAAAAATTTACCTGAAGTTAAAATTGAATCAATAGAACTATTTGAAACTGCTTAAAATATTCTATCTGTAGTGAACATTTGAATGCAATGTTTGCGTTCAGTTATTCATAAGACCAGTACATCTTTTGATATCAAAGATAGATTGTATGATAGGAACTAAAAGAAAGAGTTAGCCAATTGATAAGTATTGCTGATCCTCAAAATGGGGGAAATGGCAAGTTGCTAATCTTTTAAGTAAAACAGGGGACCACAGTCATTGGCTAAATCTTGCATATGTAGTTTCAAAGGGGAATGAAACACTTTTTCATAATGCATAGAAGGGTGTTTCAAAGTGTTTAAGGTGTTGTATGAAAATTCTCTGAGCAAGAATGTAATGACTCACATGGCATGAAAGGTCTGTTCCTTTGATTCACTTCTTTTGTTGTACACTTCCTTTTGTGAGTTCCATTTTCAGTTGAAGGCAATTCTGGAGAAGCAGAAAAACACTTCCATTCTTAAGAATCCTACTATTTATTGCCTAAAATCTAAAATCTAATAGATTCATAATTATGAAGATCAAATATCAGGTATATAATAGTTGTTGAGATATTTGCGTACACTTTTGTTCAGCAGTATTGATATGAAAAAAGTGCAGACCTCATTGGAAACATCATACTTCTACTAAGATGTGATACAAACATTTATAAGCTATTACATAAGCAGGAAAATCTAAAACATAGTCAGGCTATTGTCTGATGATGCAAATTAATTTCAGTAGTTAAGTTACATGTCATGGTTACCTGGCATACATTTTAATACAATAACATTTCAGTAAAAATAAATAACGATGTCTCAACTGAAGCAATTCTGACAATTCAAAGAAAAAAATATACTTTACATAAATGACAAAGAAAAAGAAGAAAAAAGTGACAAAAATAAGTAAATGACTAGACAAAAAACTAGCATAAATAAGTAAATAAATAAATGAATAAATAAGACCTGGTTTAATGCTATGAAAAGGTTGACTTTGTTTTGTTTGGAAAATATTACGTATGAAAGTTAAAAACATTTACAATATCTGAGAGGCAATGCTTTGCGATGGTAAATACATTCAAGTAACACAGCATTATGAATTTTTTTAAGTGTACATACCTGGTTGAGAAGACTGTGACTGATTTGATTGACTGTCTTCATAAGATCCAACACCCTCATCAGTCAAATTGGTGTGAGTACCATTTACTGAAGATATATGAATGGTGACTGAAAGACAAATTTTTACATCTGTTAGAGAAGCAAACACACTCCTTTGAATACTTGCTTTTTCAGGTAATTTAGAAATTTTGCTTTGCCACCTGTTTTGTCAGAACAGATGTGCGATCAGAATGTATTTGTGAAGTTAATTATTGTTACGACCGTGTGTGACTCAGCAATTAAAGAAGAATTTCAGATCAGTGTCAAGGTGACTAGTACACTGTATTAAAAATCATTGATAGGATGCAAAATACATTATTTTTACACTAAGCAACATCACGCTCATCTTATATTCAATGAAATTAACAGCCAACGACATTAAGCACATTGGTTAATGACAGTTTTCTGTCGTTTACCAATGTGCTCATGATTCCTTAAATTTACAGAAAGTTACACTAAAATGCCATTTTGTTGCACATTGTTAAATATTCATTTAAAATCCTGAAAAATAGCAATGCCTTTGCACTCTTCATCATATGTTCTACAAAGTCTAACAGCAGGCCGATCCATTACCTGGGCTAGTTTGTTGAGCAAGTGGTAAAGTGCCCGAGAGACATGATCTGAAGTTTTCATGTGTTTCCATGACTGTTTGATGACTTAAATATTTATTCTTCAGCTGGATGGCCAAATCTGTAGTTGAAGTACTGTTTAACATCTTATTTATCTTATTTGAGAGATCATCAACTGTAGGGTCATACAAAAAGTACTCTGCTTTGTCGAGGAAGTATTTTTTAAGAAATTCTGCCGTGGCAGTTCTCCTTGGCACTAACACTGGAAGTCCAGCAGCTATGGCCTGCAATGCCTCCAGACTGAATGGCTCATCAGGTGGTATGATCAAGACATCACTTTCAAGTAAATCACTGTGGGGTTCATCTTGAGAGCCGTATGGAGGGT
>LD359174.1:0-10348 GCA_001465055.1 Ptychodera flava | reverse complement strand
GGGAGAGGTAAGTTCACTTGCCAAAATTGGAAAACCACTTGTCCAGTATAATTTACGTGGTTTGAAAAAAGCGAAAACATTGATTTTTCATTTCACACACTTTATTTTGAAAATTATCTAATTCATCAAACTTCATGATGTGGTGAGAAAACATCAGTCACTCTCTAAAGGTTCTCCCAAGACTTCAAAGTGCATTAATATTCATGACCATTAATATTCGTGAAAAAATTCTAATATTCTTTGTGCTTGTATGTTTACTTTCTTAGGGCTTAATGTACAAACAATAACAGCCATTTCCACTGTACCTTCAAGGTATCTTTTCAGTTTTAAAGGTAGGGGAATTGATCCCTGGGATCGAGTTTGTTCTAGTCTGTAAGAGGATTATGAAGGTGTCATAGCCTCTTGTTTTCCATTGAAATTGTTATCTAGTAGGCCTAAGTAAATTTCCTGGCAAGACAATCCAAGGCCTGAACCATGCCTTTAACTGAACTGTACAGAAAGAGAAAAATCTTTGGTAGTTATAAAGGAATGTTTTGAAGCTTCTGAAAAATAATGTTCTTCTTTGTCATGTTTTTACTGTGCTTATATCATCCCTCAAAACAATGAAGTTGGGATTACCATTGCACTATACCAGTATCCTCTCTGTTTTTGTAATGACCTACGTGATCTTTTTTAGTGCTCGTGCGCAGACTCAGTAGAGTTTAAACCAACAACTTCAGGTGTCGGCTAGATTACCATGTGTTTTGAAAGCCGTGTTTCTCAATATCAAATTCACTCCAATTGCTTCTTGACAGAATGGAAAAATTCACAAACAGAGAGGGTGGTTGCCACAGACAAGTACGTTTTGGCTTATTGACCTGAAAAATAAGTCAGTGTTCATTGAAAATTCAAAGACTGGACCCGTTGACACCAAAGCTTGCTCGTGACTTTCATTGCTGTCTTTCTACAATGCCACTCACTGAACTGAACATTGAAGAGTACGTTTTTGTAAAAGTCCCATTTTTTGGTGCTAATTTTCACTGCCGGACTTTATTTTTATAGTGTTATAAACTTTCATACAAAGCACAAAATCCTCAGTATGTCTCCGTTTTTTGATCATATGGTAGACATATTGTGTGACACCCTAACCTTGTATAGTAAGGGCAAGAAACTTTGTGGACATATGCTCAACCAGCTAAACAGCTTATTATGTAAAATCAGCGTACTGTAATTAAGTGGTGGTATTGTTTAAACAGCATTTTCTTGAATGATTATTCCCATGCCAGAAAATTGTGTTTGTTGATCGAACTCAATTTAATGTGATTATAGTATTTCAGCCTGGTTTACTTTCTCATATTTCAAAAACAAAACAAAACAAAACAGATTATCAATAACATCTTATAGTATACACTAGATTTCACTAGAATTTAGAAATATCAACCGATGTCATTGGTGCAGCTCCACTGTCACCATTACAAGAGAACTTTTTCTAAACTCGCACTGGCTTTGTGTACAAACGGAACATTTGTAGATAGCAACACACATATTATCAGAATGAAGGCAGTTCCGAAATGCACGCAATTGCCCATATTTGGAAGCAGAGTGCCTAACTACATCTTTTGAATCTAGCGCACTGTTGTTTACAGTGAAACTTTCTAAATACAAAAGTAGTCTTGGTATTGGCGAGTTCATCAAAACATGGGCACCCAGCCAGGGCGTGATATGTAAACAAAATATACAGATGTGAGGGTATCTTTTCCTATAGCTCTTAACAGGCATGTGAATCTAGGTATATGATAAGAACACTGACAACGTGCAGGGCACTTGTCATAGCTATAACCAGCAGGAATAATCTTCCTACATTTAGCTGCAGCACGAATCGTAGAACCTTCAATTAAAGGAACATCGCATTGACCCACAACTCAAAGCAGTACCAGTAAACCACGTTAAATACAAGAAACACGAGAAACAAACTAACATACAGCTGCAGACTGACTGAACACGTAACTGCATTCAAAAATGTGCAATTCAGAGAGCAGCAATGCACGTGCCACATTTACTCAAAGCAATATTTCTGAAGGCCAGTAAAAATTACGGCAAAGCAAATCTGACTTCAAAAAAAAAAGAATAAATAAATAGGAAAGATAAAAAAGACCATAACTCACGCTCCTAGGAAGGAACAACAAAGCAAAAATGGACATCAAAATACCAGATACTGGAAGGCTGAAAAATGGTGTGTCCCCACACACAAGGAAATGAGAACTGATTAAATATGGCATCTCATGGCGATTTCTGCCTTGGATGAGATCGCGCGTAATGTAAATTTTTGTCTCGTTCTGGAAGGCAGCAAATGAGATTACCCAAATGTAACAGTGACAGGTAAGTAGAAGGACGAAGCAGAAAGGAAGGCAACAGGTATTAAAATGCCTGGGTAATTGTTAGAACCTGACTAAAGAAATACTTGAAAAGAAAATTGTGGGCAGAAACAAATTATGTGCAAAATAAGCGCAATTTATCCAAGGATTCAGAAACCACTCAGTAGGCAACCTTCTTCTTCTTTGTTTGAAAAGTATTCATGTTAACAGCATGTTGGGATTCAAAATACTGGTGTTTCCCTTAATTTTACTGTTGCTTTATCATTGAAAATACCAAATGTCACAAAATGTCATCCCACTGTCGTGCTTATTCTGGTTGCCTAGCAACATGAGGTGTATAAGCTTAGGAGCCTGCAATTCTTACCACTAGTTTCCTTTTGCTACTGCCTTGTTTGCTTCCTAATCTAACTTGACTTTTTCCAAAAGTTAATTCCTTATAAGCCCATGACGAATCATAGTCTTCTCTCCTTGTTATTGCTTGTTCAAATTTCTGCCCTGCTAGAATGATTGACAGCAATAAATTAATCAATCCACTCATGCAATATTGATTGCACAAGGCTAATTATTGTTTCCCTAGCCAAGCATGAATTTCAACATGCATGTTCCTTTTCCCTGTCGATTGATAACTCCCCATGATTCTTATAAATATGAGTCATTAAATGTTCTTTGTCTAGCTATGGGCACATGTACTCTACAAAATATTCAAACAAAAAACCTTGAGTAAGTCTCTGGCTATATTCATTAAAGATACAGCATACTACTCTTGTCCAATGGCACACAGGCAGATGGTTAAGTGATACCATCATTTCATAATTCAAGCTGTACGCACAATGACATATACACACGTCAACAAAATATTATCAAAATATTATATTGATGGCATGCAGATGAAGTCTTCTGATAAAATTTTAATTATGGTTCTAATTAAAAGTGCTATCAATAACATTGCAAATGTGTGGGAGGGTCATTACACTGGTAATTACCAGTACCTATCAGTACGTATGTGAGACAGGATAATTTTCCTTTAACACTTTTACAACAATGCAAATCGCATCACACACCTACAGCTGGCATTATGCGAAGGTTACTCTAAAACATGTGCTTTTAGCCAGCATCATTCTTTAAATAGCTAATTTAAAGTCTGTTGATTCAATAATTTAAAATCCCACTAATTTAAAATGTTCCCTATATTTACTATGGTTAGGAAGTCTTTTTAGCTAAATAACAAACCTGATTACAATGAAACCCCCAAAATGGTAAACAGCATGCATCTAAAAATTCAAAGTGTTTCACAGTACTTATTACATAACATGACTTATGTTGAAGGATCATAAGTGCAGATATTTAGCAGTGACTGCATACAGGCACATGGAGTTTTCAGTATAGAGTACCGTAAAGGAAAAATTCTCTCTGCCTGTACCACACTGGCAATTCCAGGCACCTGTGAAATTGCATTGTAACAGATCATGCAATACGGTATGATATATTTCACACAACCTTCACAGGGTCCAGACACTTTGCACCAAAACTAAGTCACCCTACACATCTTCAGCCCTAAACCATTTCATACCAAAACCACCACCTCCATAGCCACACGCCACTTTACCCCTAGTACCACTTCGTAATAAAACAACTTTGCTCCATGTATAGTGCCATCATAATACTACCAACTCGTCTTAAAACAATAAAGCTATGATATATCACCGCATTGTTTTTATCTGCAGCTTGGAAGCATTAGTGTGTCAGGACATTTTGGCTACCACAAACCATTTATTCTTGGTCAAGGCTATTGACGCATGCATGTCAATAGCCAAGGTGGCTATTGATACGTGCATGGCAAATAGCCAAATTGGCTACTACCATGCCATGGTTCTGAACGATAATTATCCTGACCTGTAAATTGACTATCTTGACATTTAATGTCTGAGTCCATAATTTTTGCCGATAATTTGGTCAATGTCTTGAACCAAGCATATTCTGTTGATCAGCAGTCTACATGGCCGACCAGCACGTCTAATGAAAACGTGCAACATACATCTCTGAGTCATTGTCACCATTGGTCATGGGCGATCTTTGCCTCACATATCTTGTTTGGGGAAAAGGCTAATTTGTGAAGTATTTGGGACTACTCTTTATTGTTGTTGCCAACCTAGGGCTCAAACATTCACTTCCTGGACTATTGGCTTCATCCTGGCATAATGATTACTTGTGTTACGTAAAGTAGTAAAGTATGCGCCTCAAGAGAGAAAGATTAAATATTTGCCCGAACTTTCCTTAACAAAAGCTGTCAACCATTCTCTTACAAAATCAAAAAAATAAAAATAGTGTCAAGGACAGTGTGCTCACATTCAGTTTGAATTTGTCCATTCGAGAAATATTTAAACCAGGAAAAACAAGAATGACAAAAGCAAATAAGGTCTCCAACTTAGGTACTGGAGGTCATCTTTAGGAACATGCATATCAACTTCTATAGCAATGGGACAAGCAGATCCTAAATACATAAGCAAATGTCAACAACAAAAAATAGACAGAGAAGGTTTGAGAAAAAGAAAAGGTGGAAGTGGGTAAAAACATGTACAAGGGATCTGGTAAAAAGTAATGCTACCTCATCAATCTTCTAGACCCTACCCCCTCCTGAATATAAAATGTTCCATCCCTTGGTATTACATAACGCCAGATGACAGGAAATGTATTTACAACCTTGGGAAGTTTTTAATTAATGTGATGAGTGTTATCATTCTAATGTAAACAGCACTTAAGTTAGTTACAGATAGTGAAATGCCTTCCACTGTGGGCGGTGATTACAACATCTGGAATTATCCTGGATCCAAATTTCTCATCAGTTCTTGTATGTCTTACATAGAAAAGTTGCAAAAATTGGTCTGCAATGAAAAAATTCACCTCAGCTTTGTTTTCTGGAATTTTCCTACAAATTGATACCAAATATGACAAAATTATGTTCACAGCCTTCGAAACTGTCTCACAACATATCCTGGGTTGGTGTAGGTCATTTAAGGTCACAAACTGAGAAAATTACCTAAAATATACAAATTTGGGGGTTTTCCAACACTTTGAGCCGGAAATTTATCTAATAACATCCCTCAGGGCTTTATACCAAATTACACAAGCTATCAAACAAGTAATTTTGAGAACAAGTTAGCTTGACCAAAAATGACAATATTGTCTTAAAAATACAAATTTGTATATTTCAGGACAATTTCCACATATCTAACTATTGTCATCTCTGTACGTCTGTGTACCAAATATAAAAGCTGTCTGTCCAGGGGTTTTAAAAAGAAAATACTGTTTAAGATTTTTTGGCCAAAAATGACAAAATTGCTCCAAAATAGTAATTTTCCAAATTTTGTCATTATTTCAACAAATTAGAAGAGTAACACCCTCGCAAAGATCCAACCCAAATTTGAGAGCGATTGGGCTGGCGGTTTCAGGCAAGAGGAATTTTTACTGAAAATGAGAAAAATCACCAAAAAATTCAGCAAAAATACAAAATTAAGGATATCTTCACAATATTCATAAAACTGTATAAGGTTCACCTAAGGTACTTGCAAACAAATTTTCAAATCAATCAAAACAGCAGTTCTGGAAATATTAATTCTTGACCATTTTCACATTTTGTAAGCTCACTTGCATAATTTTGGCAATGCAGACTTCATTTGAACAAAATCCCATCTATAGCCCAGGATGCATCCACACACCAAATATCAAGCTGACATGTGCAGCGCACAGTAAGTGAGGCTACCCACAATTCCCCTTGATTTGTTCACTCAGACATTTTTTGCTAAAGGCTTTTTCAATTTTATCAGTTTCTTAACAATTTTTAACTTACAATTCAAGTTCAGGATTATTTTTTAAGACTATGTTCCAAAATTATTGATTATGTTTAAAATTCAAGAGAAAATTGAATTAGAAGTTGACGTTTGGAGGTGCTAAAAATTGCACACTTGTCAAGATAAAGTTATCAGCAACTAAGATGGTCTCATCATACCACCTGTTAGACATGCAAATTTCCTTTGTTACGAACAGTAAAAAAAATCAATACCCTTTCTTTCGCCAACACAGATGCAACTTATTCCCTTAGTTTCCTTGAAAATATTGTGTATGGCTGTCAAAAATTTATGTCGACAAAATTACAAAATTGCTATCTCCTCCGCGGAAAAAAGGTTCATCTTCTCATTATTCACAGTGAGAAATCAGAAAATTATGATGATCAGAACTATGTTGCCAGTATTTTGAAATATGGACCGAGTTGTTCTGTGTACAGAAGAAATTCGCTTCAGTTCAGTGAGTGATCTCCGTGTGTACAGATCATGGAGGATTGTGGGTAGCCTCACTTACTGTGCAGCGGTTTGCGTGTTTTTGATGTTGACGGACATACTGTACGTACGTATATACATACAGACGCCATCGACTTCAGCTTATACGATAAACTCACATTGGTATAACCTAATGTGAGCTAAAAATCAGAAGTCACTGTGAAAAGTATTGTACCACAGAAAAAATACAAAACATTCACTAGGATCTCCCTAAAACAAAGGTATCACTATTATCCAAAAGTTCCGACGTCAACACCCGAAAGAAGCTCCCTACAAACTTTCCCTGACGAATCTGATAGGCAAGGTCATGTGTATATATAGGTCATTGTGCAAACATTTACGGCAGGTATGGTTAGTTTTCTCAAGTTTGTCTAGGGTCCAAAACTTTTTCTCTTGGGCTCAAATTAATGGGTTCAAGTTGTTTTCGTCACTTGAACAGAGAGATCTGAATTCTGGTTTATGAAATCGAAGACTTTAGTGTATACACAGTTCCTCATAACAAGACTGGTTATTTATAGCATATTACTGTCAGTAAAATTGCCTCGGGTTTATTGGAGGAGAAAGGAAAAAATTGAGACATGATTCTCGAAGTTGGCTGGCAATGTTAGCAGTAAGTTGCGTACAGCCTCCGTGTGTTCCCGGCGTTACACGGGCTAGCCGGCATGTGAGCATTTTTTCTGTTTGTCTATGATTTAATGTAGTGAATAAGTCAGCATATCAAAATTAGACTACAGTATATCAAAATTGGACCACATATATATCTCACATGGATATACTAGGCTTACATTAGATAAAAGATAAAAACAGTTAACTGCCAACAAGTACAAAGCAGGGATCGAGGTACGGGCCCGGGTACAGGCTGAGCGAATCCTTGTCCCCGGGAATGCTAGTGCTTACAAA
This sequence comes from Ptychodera flava, assembly GCA_001465055.1. Lineage (NCBI taxonomy): Eukaryota > Metazoa > Hemichordata > Enteropneusta > Ptychoderidae > Ptychodera > Ptychodera flava. The sequence continues at coordinate 2,760 of LD359174.1, read as the reverse complement.
CAGGCGAAGTTGGTCAGTTTTTGTTTTATTGTTATGTCCCATTGGCCGAAATGTTCCGCACCTGCGGATGCCAGACCCTTGTCCATAACAACGGAGAAAACATCAGTTTTGTAGTCATTCAAGTCACTTGAACTGGACCATTGATACATGTCATACCGTCGTACCGATCGACACGATCGCAAGCATAGCACTCGGAGCTTACGGACATTAACGAGAGCGTTCATGTATGCCTGTCGTTTGAGGGACTGTGGAGCTTAAATACTCGAAATTATCGTGTGTCGTAGCGCATTTCTTTTCATTTTCGACCAAAAATGGTGACTTTGGTATTTTAACATAGAATGCACTTTTAATAGTTTGCTAGTATCCGTTTCAACTCACATCGTTTGGTGTCACCGTTCTCAACTACCGAAAATACAGTCGTTGTGGACTGGCCAGGTGGTAGTGCAGAGAAATATTTAGAAGAGCCAAGTGTAGAATTTGGGACCCAGTGGAGATAATTTGTTTGTGTTCCTGCCAGCCTTATCCGAAGCAGTCTTTGTAGTTTTATCGCCCTCGTTCACGCTGAATATTCATAGACATGGGCACTATACGGTTCTCGGGGCCTTGACCGTATAGTGCCCACGTCAAAACTTGTATGGCCAAAAGCTGGAATGGAAGGTTCAAGACAATCTACCTGATAAGGTAAATTCTGTACCATGACACTCCCTAAACAGACTCTGACACCAGGGTTCCTCTGATGAAATACTTACCCTGTTGCCTGCTCTTATTTTGAAACATCGAAAGCAAGACTCATAAGAAATCGTTCAATTCATGTATTCTCGACCGCGGAGTGACGTCAGTAGGTGAAACGCATACAAGCTCGGTGAATGTGAGATCAGGCGATACAGAAGAGCGAATGACACAGAAATTGTATAGAAAAAAGCAGAACTAAAAGTTATGTCATTTAGGTATATTAAAACTTTGAATATTGTTTTGGTGGTTGAAAAATCCGAATCCCTTCACGGTGCTGTGAGGCAAAATGACGTAAAAAACCGCAAGTACCCGGATGACCCGCGGTCGAGAATAAATATATAAATAATTAAATAAGTAAATAAATAAATAACTAAATAAATAAGGATCAGAGTTATTTTTATTTAACTCTGCGTAAAGGAGGAAATGAGTTTGTTCGGCTAGGCTAGGCTAGGCTTAGACTAGGTCTGGGTTTTGGAGTTTACCACATGACTCATGGGGTGAAGAGGTTTTGGTACTGGGTTGTTTTGTTGCGAAGTGGTATTGGTGCGAAGTGGTTTTGGCGCGAAGTGTCTGAGTGCCATTTTCACAACAGATAAAATGAACTTCTCCTTTTATACGTGTATAACACTAAACCATGGAGTTTGCTCCATGACTAAATCAATCGATCAGTCAAGCCAGCCAACAACAATGTGAAGGTTCAAGACAATCTACCTGATAAGGTAAATTCTGTACCATGACACCCCCTAAACAGACTCTGACACCAGGGTTCCTCTGATGAAATACTTACCCTGTTACCTGCTCTTATTTTGAAACATCGAAAGCAAGACTCATCTACCGAGTCCAAAGTGCAGACGACACTTTTAGTTTACTTCAGACATGTCAGACTTACCTCTCTTTACGCTGTTGGCGGCAATCCTACTTTAGTTATAACCTGTTTTCTGCCTATATTAATACATTTTAATAGTGCAGCGATGTTGCTCTCTGACGTGGAGGAACAGGAAAGAGCTAAATATGAAGAGACATTCCTTGAATCTCGGACGTTTACATCCTGTCTGATTTAAATCATGAACACATGCTGACTTCTACCGTAAAGGAGTAAACTCACAGAATGGCGCTAAGCCACACGACGACTCTAATGGCGCGCGTTGCAAGTAAAACATCATATGAAAGCTTAAAAGTTTGGTAAGTTGTAGTGACCAAAGACAAACACTTTAATTAATCTTAGAGGTAGAAGAGAAAGCTTGCTACCCTTCTACCTTCAGTACTTGATCAACGCGGCCGCGGCCCATTACATGTTGTTTTGGTATTACTGTTTTACGACAGTGCCCCGTTCGGCACAATCCAATTTGAACACTGTGTTTTACATTGCGGATAGTTATAACCATTGAGAAGAAGTCATAAGATATTAACACTGTAAATCTGACAGAAAGAGCTCGTAAGGGACAGACAGAAAACTCGTGTCTGCACGTAATTTGTTTTATCTATTTAGTGTTACGCTCCGTTTCGTAAGAAGACGAGGTGGCCGAGTGGTTAAGGCGATGGACTGCTAATCCATTGTGCTCTGCACGCGTGGGTTCGAATCCCATCCTCGTCGCCATATTTTTTCTTTCCCTTTTGTCAAATTGCTTTTATTTATACATGCAACTAAAACCTTTCATTCATTCGTATACCCTCCCAAATTTATCTGAACATCAATTATGATTCAAAAGCTCCAAAAGAGAATTCTTATCAACTTCAATGTTGATGAAAAAACTTTTACATGTAATTATCATCCTACCTTAAAGGCTCATCTGAAATTTTAGCAAAATCTGCAGCTTAAAAAATACATGCAGTCTGACCTTGTACCTGATGCAATTCATGACAATTTCATCATCAATCAAATTGTTGCTTATTTAGATTTGTCCAAACAGCATGCTGCTGCAGTCACAATTAATTCACAAAAAGGGGGGGGGGGGGGGGGGGGGGGGGGGGGGAACACGATTGTGATGTTTTTTTTTTTCGCACCCGCCCACTGTCCTCAAAAAATTT